>UZAF01016359.1:0-26248 GCA_900617895.1 Haemonchus placei | reverse complement strand
GTATTCCTAAAGGAAGAGCTCAGTAACCTTTTTTTATCGTGAACCGTGCCTTTAATGATAAAGCTTTGGACGCAGCCTGACTAACTTGGGCCACTGGGTTAGGAAATGTCTATCAACTTACCCACGGTGCTGTTTGGGACGAGATAACAGGATCTCTGGATGTCGTATTTGCTCGGAGTGGCTGAAAAAACCAATTTACGTCACTGTTATTTTCAGGAATTGATTATTGGCATTCAGTTGCAACATTCTTTCGTGTCCATGCATCTTTGTGGAACTGAATTCAGTGCGATTTTCGATGAGCTTATTTTCACTTAAAGGCACAGTTCGCGATAATTCAATGGGCGGGTATGTCAATGACGTGTCCGCCTCTCATTTGATGTCACGTCAGGCTGTCTGACATGACATCGAATGAGAGGCGGACACGTCGTTGACATACCCGCCCATTAAATTATCGCGAACTGTGCCTTTAAGATCTGACAGCAGAGCGGCCCATAAAGTACTACATTTTCTATCTGAAGCAAAACACCCCATTCTGATACTCTAAGTGAGGGATGTCCTATGGCCAAGGATATTACGTATGCAGAGGTTGTTGTAGCCATCACCGCCACGGGGGCTTAAAGATAGGTAACAAGTAACTTTTAAATTTGCGCTCAGATTCAACTCAGTACAACTTTAAGCCCTTTGGGAAAGCAGAGTCGCCGAAATGAATTAATAGAAGGCTAAGGTATATGAAGCTTCGAGACGAGTCAAACAGAAAATGCATTTGAATATAGCAAAATGTTAAAGTCGAAGAAGAAACGCAGAGCAAAGGTTTGGAAATAGCCGACCTGAAACGTCGTATATCGGGGTACTTGCAAATGTGAAGTTGTTTCGAGTTTGTACCAACTGCAAAGTAACGACCAGTTGGATGAAAGGCGACTGTACGGATTGCTTGGCTGTCCTCATATCTGCAAAGAGAGGGACTTTCGTACAACATGTTTTCCAGACATCTCAACGACCACATTCACTATCCACGGTGTTTGCAAACAGTTCTTCACAGTGGCACACTCTAGGGGCAACGAACCTGCATACGGGTACGAACTGAACAGGAGTTGCAGAAGTTCCGTTCGGTGGCATAGACACCGGCCTCGATTGCGGTTGTGTTGCAGGAGGAGATGTCACCGTTTGAGCAGCGACAGTGGAATGCGGTCGAGGAGAGCCCGAACCGGTCACTGCCATTGAGGATGGAACCACAGTCGGAATCGTTGCTGTGATCGGCATCTGACAGTGATTCGTTTACCAAAGAACTAACTCTTCAAGTCGGAAAAGCGTTAGAAACACACATGTTGCGTCAAAAGATATAATTCCATCTTCCTATCGATTACAGCTTCATTATTGACCATCATACTTTGCAGTGGAATTAACTGAATTAAGTGATGTAAAATATTTTTTAAATTCCTGTTGATACTCGGAGTCTTGGAGACATCCCTGATAAAAACTTCTGATATGGACCCTTTACTAGGTCCACTGTGGGAGGTTGATGCAGAACAGTTCGTCGGTGGCGAGGAAAACGAGAAAATTGGAAACGGAAGCGGAAACAAGGAACGAGAAATACCGATATATAAGCTCTTCTTGGGAGTAGTTATCAGGAAGAATAGAGTTTAAAATAGATTTAACCAGCTGGAGAACAACAATGCCAGCCACAAGTCTCTGCTTCGATAGCCTAAATTTTTAAAAAAGGTTCCCCCGTCTGAAGGGCATCACAATCTACTAGGCCAGTAAATACGTATTTTCTTGGAAGTGCTGTACGGCAATAGGTATCGGCAAGGGTTTTTTACCCCGATTGGGCTCCATTTAGACCGCTATTAGACTAGAAAAGACCTCTATGTGGTCCTCTCAAATGCCATAAATTTCTCCCAATACGGAATATGATTGGGGGATCGTTACACCCGAGAGCTAAGCTTCTGAGAAGTATTCTTGGTGAATTTTCAAACCCGTCTAAGATAAACTTAGCTGATTTGCAACACCGGAAAAACATGCTTCCGAACCGTTTTTTCGGAAACTACAAGACAAGGGTCCTATACAGAAAACTGGAAAGATGTCAAACACATGCTTAGGACGAAAATTGCCATATCTCGTCCATACTATTATCATTTATGATATGATTTTCAGTTCGCTATCCAAAAACTGATCCTCAAGTATAACGAGTGGCATGAAATGCAGGACAGCAGCTTTTTAAACAGCTTTCGTTATAGCTATCAAGCTGAACAGCTCCAAGTACAGCAAGTTTGATGAAACTCCTATGGATTGAGCCCGTACCGGCACTTGTCCGTTAGCATATACAGCCGTTTTCTGGTCATACGGAATCGGATACGTTGGAGCAGACATCTGTCGCTGTCTCAAAGGTACAGCTGGTTCGGCAGAAAGCGCTGAAAAACATCGAGAAGGCTTGGAAACGAAATTCAACAGCAATGGCCAGTCAACCTACATGTTCTCTGCTTGCTGGCAAACTCTTGAAATAGACGACTTTGCGTCATGGGATTCTCGTCTGAATAACAGCTACTTTCGGATCTATTCAGCAATCACTAGAGAAATGGTGTGGTACTTACTGGGAGTTGGCAATTCAGGGACGGGAGGCAGTGATGACTGTCGTTGAGAGGATGGAGGGGGAAGTGAACTGAAAATAGAAAGTCAGAATTTCTCTGAATGCAGACAAGAACTGAGGGCCATCATGAGCAGCAGCGATTTGAGGAGAGGAATAATCTCACCGTCGAGTCATCTCGTCAAGTTGCCTCCGCACTGGAGTGAAATCGTATAAGGGATTGATCTGACTATGAACCAAAGCTGGCCCCATCACCTGCGGAGCCATTGAGCTAAAATCTTCAAACGGTTCCGAATTAATCACATTTTGAAAGAAAATTGAGAACACGACCCTCTGCCAACATCATTGTGAAAAAAATTGGTCTGTCAGATAGGCCAAGGGATAACTCGAACCTCATCATAGCATTCGGAATCATGTGATTCCGTTGCCCATCAGGTCGACTACTCTTCGTTAGTTGGCTCATTTCCATCATGTTGTCGATCATTTGACTTTGTGCCATCGCTTCACTTCCAGCGTCACCAATACCAAGGCAGAATCCTGCTGCTGTGGACTGCGACATTGGCTGTAGTCGGGTGACCATTGGAAAAACGCCTGAAAAGGGAGATTTTGTTTGGGAATCCTCTTTCACCGGCTACGGAAATGGCAACACAAGAAGAAGAACTGAGGGGGAAAGGCAGAATTCAGAAACTCACTCGTGATCATGCTGGTGCTCAACGGCAGCATAGTCATCGACTGGCTCATCTTTTCGGCGAATTTCAGCTTTGCATTGGGAACCATTGAGTGAGGGAAATGGCCACCAGGTTTCATCGGAGTTGCTAGAATCGTCTCTGTCCACTGAGCCTCAAGCTTCGGCTTCCTGAAAGGACTTGCATTTTCCTTTTGATGTGCGTATGAGATAACAGTTGGAAGGGTTTTGAGAACATGTTGATGACCACTCGATTCCTCAGGCATGAAAGTAGGATTGATCCAGAAAGGATTAACGACCTGTCAAGAAAAGCGTCTCACTTCAGATGTTCCACTTTGAGGTCGAGCTGCTTCTGTTGAAATGGCATCGCAAATTGTTCTCGTCCGACCATTTCCAGCCACGATATCAATGATAGGTCCGTGGATGATAGGCGCGGTCGGTTTGCTAGTATGTCTGTCGGATGAGGACCGTTTTCTATGCCTGAAACGACCTGTAGTCCGCTCATCAAGAAATCGAGTATATGTTGAACCTTTTTTAGATGTAGGTTTTAGCGAAGATGTTTTCGCGAATGTTTGAGGTTACGGAGTGCCCAAGTACATATGTAGTTGAGGTCGGAGCGCTAAAGGTGATGCGACCCTTTTTGGTGGTTTTGTGACCAGGTAAACAGTCAAAACAAAAGAGGATAAAGTCTATAGGCGTTAATCAATCCCCTCTGAGGGATGCGCTCCGCATACAACATCCATTCAGAATCGTAGTGGCGTATTGTATGCGTATCTATCCTATACAGTGACTGGCGATGGCTAGCCGATGAACAAGTCAGTGCTTTTATCCTCCCGTGTTTGAAACTACTTAATCGACTCCGTATGATGGAAGGCTTGTTTGGCCTAGGCGGGCATTGATCCGACCCGCGACCATGCATGTGCGATAGTGCGCCTTTTGCCACTACACCACGTCCGCCCAGCAAAACTGATAATCAGAAGAAACAAGATTGAATTCGAACCTTAGAATTTGTACGTGAATTGTGCAGATGAAAGTGCTACAATCTAACATCAATCACTCAAGGATGGACGATTAGTGTCCAAAAAGTTTACCAGAAGTCGTAAGTCTTAAACAAAAACAAAATGTGCACCAGAAACGCTCTGATCATTTTTTTTCCAAATTTTCAGAGAAGACCTGAATAGTTTTGATCCTTCTACGTGGGATACTGAGATCACAAAGCAATGAGCTCGGTACTCACGTCATGTAAACCCCGCATATCTTGCTTGTGAGTCTGCAGTTACGGCGTTCGTTTCTGCTCCGCAGACTGATCAATCATCATCAATCACGATCTGTGCTCCGTTAAATCAACGCTCACCTCTGAGATCGCCGATGGCTTGAGCTTGGCAATAGTCTACACATCCCTCGTAGAATACTCCTTTTGTCACTAATGAGATTAATCGGTCATGATTTGAATGATGCTCTTCCTAAAAAGGAGGGATGGTTCAGCATTAAGTTAAAACAGTATCAGAAACTGTAGATATGTGGATAGTAAAGAGAAAAACATTCAAAGGGCATGAAGGAGAAATCTCAAATGAATCAAATTTCGCTATCAGCTACAAATGTGAAATATTTTATATTACAACTGCATATTACCTGGTTTTCACGTTCTTTGCCTGTTGGAGGAAGTAGGTGGGCGACCAGAGCCTGGATCTGAAAGCTATGCTTATTTCTCCCACGTCCAAATTGTCTCGAAATGGAATTCCTTAGAAAGGTCTGATGTGTTTCTGGGAATTCCCTCCACTTGTGACCCACCCAACTTTTTTTAGTACTACGTTCAGGAGATGGCATAGAATAGTGAAAGTTCCACGAAGCCCGTTGTGAAGGATTATGTGAAAGGTTTGGCAACACCCTGTACATCAACACCCAAACGTCCTTTTTCGATTTCCTCAACCCTATGAATCATCAGCGACTCACCTTGTGGAAGCATTCCACTCTAGCCGATGAAGGATTCCAATTCTTGAAATCAGCATGATCTGAGAGTTTTGGGAGGGTCAACAACGCGCAGAGCTGGCGATAGTCTTCAGGCGAAGGACAGATGTGCTCCAGATCCTTCAGGCATTCCACCAACTCCTGAATCATGGTTTCATATACATATACGTTTACTTATTTATCGTACTAATGAACATGCATTTCTGATGTGAACGGATAAAACCAGAAACATCACTCAACAAAATCGAAAAATTTATGCAAAAGTCATTTCCAGTGGATAAAATAACGGTAGGATATAACACAGAAGGCTTCATGGACTCAAGTAATTGCTCAAAAGTTCGTGAACGTGCTGCAGTTATACACAGTCTTTCTCCGGCTTCTCCAGTGTGGGAACCGGGCTATGAGAACATTTTTCTGATAGTGTAACTGTGAATAAGACATTTCTAATAACTACCGAGTTGATAGGCTGTTAAAGACGCATCTGCAAGTTGAAGAAAACAAGGTGCAAGAAGAATCTAAAAAATTTCTAGAAAATAAGAGATTGTGAAATCAGTTGGAACGAAGATGTAGATACTCATTATAAGGCAATACTTAGTCCCTCGAAGGCACAGACCGCCCGAGTGCGATGTCGTTTATTTTCCTGTTAGGGTATCGATTCTAGGCCAAGGGTGGGTAGGAGTTCTTTCAGACAGAGGCCAAAGGCAAAACAATCAGAAAAGTCTATTTTTCCACCAGTCATAGAACATGGGCTTTACTCAATTACCGCAATTCAAAGCAACAAACTACTCTTCCATTCTTCAATGGTACATCCTATTCACATGAGTTTATTTTACGATAGGCAAACTGGCCACTAGTTATCGTACCTCAACTGCAAAGTCATTGTCGTGTAGTGGCCCAGGTTCCAATTTCACGCATAACAATTCGAAGAACTTGTACTTTGTGATGGTATACCTGCAATAAAAGGTTGGGCCCTTATTAAATCTAACACAACTGGAGAAGACATACCGGAACTGTCTGAAATCGAAGTCCTGTACAGACTTGAGCGGCTCGACGAAATCGAGGGCATTGTCCCATTGGCCATCGAGGATAAGTTGCCGTAGGAAAAGCAAGTCATCCGAGTACTTGCCATTTATCACACCCGTTTCCCTTTCCAGCGAAAGCTTAAACATTACGTGTACATTACATTACAACATTACAACATTACATTTTCAAGATTCCGGCAATATTAAGAAAGTATGGAATATTCCTTTCCTCCCAATCCTCTTCATATTAAAAGGAATCATCTGTCTTTCAGTGGTCAAAAGGCAATGTGTGAGAATGCAATTCTGATAGCCCTTTACTTTGACCGTTCATGCAAAGCTTGTTGAAGGCTACAACCACTTTACGCTAGTGATAACACCATTTTCCGAGGTGTGCAGCTGCTTCAATTTATCTTCAGCCTTCCCTCCCGACGAAGCACCGGACAACCTAGTCAGTTTCAGCTTCATAAACATCGGTTCTGCTCGAAAAGTGCTATGGATAGAGGGAACACTGGAGCAGAGCCAGTTTTTGGATTTCCGTAGCATTCGTCGTTATTACAACACCAAACGAGAAAGACCTATTTTCACTGAACCCTTTTCATCTTTGAGAGTTTGTGGTTCTGATCAGTGGCGTCACTTGACGCGAAAAATTTCCTCTTCTTAATGGAAAATGCTTATAAAATGACTACTAGGGATAGTTCATCGAACCTTCCCACCCCAAGGATGGTGTTCCTTTCAGCACCATCACCACTTTGCAAAAGCATGGCCTTATTGCCAATAGCGCGAGGAAGCGAGTGGCAGGGGGTTGTAGTTTTCCGCATTGAATATTGAAAATGAAGTCAAGGGGAAGTTTGTCCTCATACGGGAGAGCTTACTGGACAAGACGACATCGCTGGGAGTTCGGAATTCAAGCCAAAAATTTCTTCTGAGCTGCATTGTCACGTCGCTCAGTCGAAATGTCGTCACTTCCGATGTGTGGTCGAGTGAAGTATCCCGATCCAAGGCAAATGGCAAAGTATAGGATTAGTCACTAAACACGACATTTTGCCCACTGGGCTATGAATGAATGAGCCCTGGGTGCATCGATCGGGGTGACCCGCAATTTTCAAAGCTTTTGCTTTGGGTATAAAGTACAACTGCGAAAATCCTCACAAAATCCCAGAGGAATTGTACCACTTTGTGACAACTTTTTTCTCACAACGAAAAAGTATGAATGAATTAAATTGACTGCAGCTAGAATGGCCCAAACCCGTTCAAAAGACTATAGAATCGTTTTCGATTGTGCCAAAAATTTCCAGAAAGACCATATGTACTTTCTACAACATCGAGGAAGAAGAATACATCGTCACTGCAGAATCCGAAAGATACGCTGAGTGGCTGTCGGAACTCATAGAAAAGAATGAATGAGTAGAGTGAGAGATGTTATGAGTTTCTCCACTTCATCAGCTCCAGTTAGAGAAGTCTCCCATTTGCGATAAACCCAGAAGTCAGCTCTAGCCAGTTCCTAACCATATCAACCTCATTTGATATTTTACTTCACGGATGTTGTTGCTATTCCAAAGTGCTGAGTAGAACCGGCCCTTCCTTTCATAAAGGGGATATTCTAGTCCTCGAAGCAATGGCGAGAATCGCTAAGCCCAAGAAACGAACTGTCAATTCCACGTCACTTGAGACTACTCCTCTTCGCTTGGGAATTAACTCAACGACGTATCGACGAGCAGCAAAACCTGGCCCTTCAGACATATTCCTCACAGTGCTCAGAAAGCAGAGCTTACGAGACACCGAGATATGCCTCTTTTCAAATCTGTCGAGTTGACAAGTTGCACAAGCTGCAAGTAAGGGACTCTCACTTGCCAAACTACGCTGGGAGACAATACAGGAAATTTTCAAAGAGGGAAGAGCTGCTGAAGGAGCAGAGGTCAGCATCAACCGCAATTAAGCTGCAGATTCGTCAGCTACAGAGACATAATAACATGCTTCAGATGTCTCATGTAGAAACCATGAGGATACCAGAAAAAAAAANAAAAAAAACAGTATACAGTGGTAATATTGAAAAAAACATGAAAAAATTTTAAAAATGTAAAAAGGATGCTGAACACACTACTATGGTAACAAAGGTGAGCTGAAAGAAAGGAAAAAAAATTCCGAATTTTTGAGGATGAGAAAATTCGATTTTACGATGGGCAGCACAGAAATGAAACCTCTACGGCATTCTTTTCATTCCTCAGACAACAGTCGCCGATGTCAGAGTTTTAAAGTGTAAACGGAACGTAAACCTCAAATAAAAAATCCAAAAAAAGGCAGGAAATTTGAGAAGTCTAGGCACACGTACCTGAGTAATATGAAGACCGCGTATTTCAAGGAATTCAAGTATCGCTTTAAGAATTTCGCTTTCTTTTAGCGACACTTGTACAGAGACTCCTTGAGCAGTCGGAGGTTTACTCGGCATTCTACATGAACTGAAAGGAATCATCCATGAATACATTGAAACGGCCGGCCGGCTGGCTGACGCACTGACTGACGAGAACGGTGTGAATCGAATTCGCTTCATAATAAACGCTTTGATCAGCACAGGATTGCACATCACGCAAACAGACAGATAGAGATTGGAAAGGCAATGAATTGGGAGGTTTTTATGTCGGGAGCTATTCCAGCAACTCAACTCGACTTCAAACCGAAAAAACGGTTTTTCTAAAACGCTCTGCTTAGTTGATTAGAGCCCATTTAGGAGTAGCTTGACCGTATTTTTTGACTAAATCGGTATTGAGTCCATTTTCCCAGATGGACTGCATGCCGAATAGTACGACGTCAGAAAATGGCTTTTCCATAAAGGGTCGGAAGAGAAAGCCAATCGATGGTCCCCCCTAATTCGGTGAAAGCCATCCACACGCTAGCTAGCAGCTGCGACGGACGGACGGCGTTCGCGCACCGACCGATTGGCCGCTCATCTCATGCAGCTGACGACGATGCATTAACTAGGAAACAGCATCGATTACGAGTGTTATTGTGGGGAATCGTCTCCATTGCTCTCGCTATTCTCTTCCATTTACGGTGCTCGATATGAAGCTGAACAAATACGAGAATGGGTGCGGATTTCCTCGGCTCATACCGTTGCTATAACTACTCAACGTCCTTTCTCATGGACTGCTGTAGTGGTTGATAATCGCAGTGGACTGTGTGTTTTCAACCCGCCAGTTCCGGTGCATTTTCCGCCCTCGTAAGCGGCATTCCCCTAGGCTCATATGGCTCTGTTGATCGGGCCCTACATCCAGCCCATCCCAATCTTGACCCAACCCCTCCAGCTGCTTCTTCAGGTTATATCGAATTACGTGACAGACAGACAGACACACAAGCAGACAGACACACAGACACACAGACAGACAGAAAGACGGACAGACAGATGCGAGCGTGTTACATTATAGTATTAATGAGTATGTAATAATGAGTAATGGGCAATTGATCCTCTTTACTGTTGACTCTGCACGTATTCCTATCAAAGCAGTCCTTTAAAACCTCTTGCCCACCTTATTAAATTAGGGTCTTCAACGGAATCGGAAAACTTTATGACGTTCTCGTCCAAGACAAATGAGCTTTCACAGGCAGCCTATGGATGTGGTCCAAATCTCATTAGATATTCATAAGATGTAAATCCACTGGACGTAATGTAGCAAGATTTCCTGGCTGAAAAAAGGTCATTTATCGATGGACGTGCGAGAATATCTATGTAAACGTGGTGTCGGAAAAATTATGTGGAAAATAGCTTATTGACCCATTATTATTATATATTATTCTTCATATCAACCACTGGCAAAGGAGCTGACATTAAAAGTACAAAGGATAAAGTTTTTGACGTTCATCAATCCCATCTGAAGGATGCACCCTCGCATTCGACTTCTAGTCAGAATCGTAGTGGCGTATTGAATGCGTATGGTCTCTACAATGGCTTGCGGTGGCTAGCCGATGTACAAGCCACCCTAGGTAGACATCGATCAGGGATTCGAACCCGTGACAGTGCGTGTGAGCTCCACTTGCCACAACACCACCTCTGCTTAAGGAGCATGAAAAACGTCACCCTCAGAAATATAAGGCTGTGCGAAAAGCATCTGCCGAGCTCAGATTTCTGGCGGGATTTTCAAGAATCTTTCGTAAGAAAACCATAGGCGAAAAGCATCTGCCGAGCTCAGATTTCTGGCGGGATTTTCAAGAATCTTTCGTAAGAAAACCATAGATGAAGTTTTTTTGTGTGAGCATAAAGTATCATGAGGGTTCATGACATTGCAGTAGGTTGACCAGATCGAGGATCATCTTCGACCTCATTGTTTCAGGCTGTAAAACGTCAGAACGATGCATGAACCTAACCACCTAAAAGATTCAAGGTCAAATGCTTGACACAACTTTTACTGAGTTCCAGCCGCATAGTGGCCGGATTTGAACTCATAAGGAAGTACATGAAGGATATAGGTAGGCGTTTTGGTTACTACATGGGTAGGAAGTGGTAGCCGGATATGTTATGCGTGTACGAGTGGTTTTCTAGTAGTATAGTACGCAGTTTCCTTACATGGCACCAAAAGAGAGCCTCCAAAAAATCCCTAGAGAAATCGGGACTATTGCGAAATTCTGGGCAGATACTTTGCACAACTTAATCAAAGGGATGAAGACTACCACTCTCGAGGGTTTCAAAGTAGAAAGGATAGAGAAGTTCGAGTCCTATGCAATGAATGGGAAAATTTAGTGGCTCAGGCATATAGTTTTATTCATTTAAAACAGAAAGAATGAGAGAAAATAAGTTGGGTTGCTTGCCGCAAAGGGACAGACTGCAAATAATGATGCTTGGATTCAGAAGTCATCGAAGAAACGAGGTTAACCTCATTGACGGTGAATTTATGTGAGTACCATCATTTTTGCCCTTCGCCCAATTATACGTCGCAGTAAGCATCAAGTCTGTTAAATGCGTTGAGTACCGTCGAGAATACCTCCCACTCCCCTTCCCCATTCTCGCAGCCTCCCTTCCCATTTTTCCTATCACACGAAAAGGATCCGAAAATGAAAAGGGAGTAGTACCGCACCATAAAGAGGACATAACCTCTGAAATAATAAAATGTCATTGTTACATCGAGGAAATGTCTGGTAGACAAGAGCTTTTGCCAGGTTCCCTCAGAGGATAGTATTGACCAGATGGCATCAAAGGAGTGAAACTTCAAAGAAAGATTGGGATATTGACTCCTACAAGGTAATGGTGTTGAAAAAAGGGACCTCTTCTTACTTCCAATGTTCAAATTTTCAGAGAAAATTTTGAACCATAGCAAATAAAAGTTTCCGAAGAAATCTACAACATTCTCCAAGAACATCGATGTGTGTGCTTGACAAAAAAAAAGATTTGAGGGAAGATGAAAGGTGAGAAATATGAAGAGAGAAAGGAAAGATTATTGCTCAAGAGGCGGAAGTAGTCGATAGAGAAAACAGAACGAAAAGAGCTTCACAGAATTAGTCGCCTACCATGCATTTTCTTCGTTGCTCCTTACTTTTCTTGTGATCCTTAACCCCATCTTAAGGCTATCACAAGTTTTACTCATGTTTTTCGTTTGCGATGGGATGACTGAGCTGAATGGAAAGCAGCATACTCTATGCATGCATCTCCAGAGTACTGTTACTTAATCATTTGGAATTTATGCTCTTGTAAAAAAAATACGCCTAGGCCAACCAAGCCTTCCATCCCTACGGGGTCGGTTAATTGGTACCAAACTCTCTGGGAGGTTGAAAGTACTGACTTGTAGCAAGGACTGGCCACCGCAATTCATTGTATAGGCCACATACGCACTTATTACGCCACTATGATTCTGAATTGAAGTCGAGTGTGGGGCGTATCCCTCAGACGGGACTGATTAACGCCTACAACTTTATCCTCTTATTAAACTCTTGGTAATGGAAGATGGTACAACTGGGAAAGACTCTCTATCAGTTGCTATGGTAGCTTGAAATCGAACATACCATGAACGATTACAATTAATCGAAAATGGGAGTTTAAATGTTCAAAGAATGTGAATGGCCCAACACAAAACCGTTTTTCCAATGTGTGTTGTTTTCTGATGAAAGATGGCGATTCGAAGCAGTTAGTGTCAATGTGTAGTACACGTATCTCTCGCTTGGCGTTGAGATCGATCCCCATCCAAACTTAACCCAAAATTTTTATCACTCCCGATTCATCGTGACACTCCTGTCAGTCTTAAAGCAATTCAGGCAATGCCCAGCTGGCGTCCGTATAGAGTGGCACCTTCGACACGATTGCGGCGTCCCTCGGGATTACCCTGCTCGGTCGCTTACCAGCAGTACCCGGAAGATGCAGCGATGTCAAAATTTGTCGCCATCCGCTTGAAGCCACCCCCTTCGACAGAGACGTTTTGGCACGCTCCCAATATGCAACTTTCAATTTCTATTCATTTCTAATCATTTCTATTCATAAAGCGGGGGTTCCACTTCAAAGGAGATAAACCCATGTGTTCGCAGGGATTTCTATACAATCTGTCGGATAAGAAGGCCAAGTACAAAACAGCGATCTCAATATCAACCCACAGGGGAAGCAGAGGAGTTCGAGGCCCCAGGGAACTAGGAGGAGCTCGAGAGTTTACGTTAGGTGATCAGTAAGGACCGGTGAAAGTTAAAGTATGCTGTCATAAATAAGGCACAGACAACTAACTAGACCAGCGGCCTCAGAAGAAGCAGCAAAGGGAAAAAACAAGTCTGGTTTCGGGTGTGAAACATTTTCAACTCACATGAGTGACACTGGTTCAGAGAAGACCAAGGATGGGAATGTTCTAGCAATTGAAAGACAATGTCTTGAACTGAAAACCAAAATTATAAAAAGAAGAGAGTTCGTTTTTGGTACCTATCAAGCGGTAAAAAGTGAAGACGATTTATCGAAACACCTGGTACAAAACGGGAACGGAGCGTTACGAATAGAGCGGGCCCAACATTTAATCTGTTGTCGTAATAATAGAAAAACACCGGAAACTCCCATAACGTTGCAGGTCTCCCTCACGAAATTGCGGTTGTAATGTGGGCCGCTTCATTGACCAATATTCGCCCATGCTATAATTGTAAAGAAAAAAGTGAGCGTAAGTGAAATTCCTGCCAAACTTCATTGAATAGTAGTCAGGAGGTGCTGGAGAAGACAAAATAGGAATTCGAGATGAATATTCTCCTAAAAGACCACGTCATGCACCAAAACGCCGATTGGGAGGAAGGAATTGTTTCGTAAAAGGAGAAAGAAACCCAGAAGATTCGAGAACCTGTCGTAGTGATATTCGATGAAATATGTGAGCCAGATATAACCGGTTCGATGATGGGAAAGTAGATGTTCGTTTTTGGATCAAGTGCACGCCCACAGGTAATTGGGTCGTTAATGGTCTAGAAACCGTTGGAGGTGAAAAGCGTTGGATAGACAGTCTGAAAAAGGCATAAGAGCCACTGCCGAGATGGATCTCCAGTACTGAATCAATAGCAGAAGAGGCAGACACTAGTAATTACTGGCAACCAGCTACGAGGAATTATTGGCGCCAACCTGGCGCAAGGTAGAGCGTCGGTTGGTGAGCGTTTAGTTGTGGCATCCGAATGTCATCGACTATCAATTCAGAGCAAATGCACTGACCTTGTGGCGAGGCCGGTTTGTTCACGCTTTAACGAGCTACGCGGAGAGCCTGTCATTCATATGGATGAAGAAAAAGAGCCACACTTAGTTGAAAAACTTGACATCAACTCGGAAAAGACATCAAAATCGCGCAATGGACACAAAAAAAGAAGCAGGTGTGAGCTCGGTCTCGATGGAGACAAAAACTTCACTATCCAACCAAAAATTCTATCACTGATGGACAAAAGATTTGGTTTGGTTACTCACATCTTGCTTCTGCCCACTTCCTTTTCTTCCCTTCCCTTCATTTTTTTCGAATTTCCCACTCACCCCTTTGCTTGTCAAGTGCACTTTAGCAGCGTTCTTCCACCAGGGTCAAGTGAGCTGCGCGAAGAAATTTCCAACGGTTGAGATGAGGGGGTGCCTCAGATTAGAATCACCGTGCTAGCAATAATAGGGAATGACTGTTTGTAATAGAGTTAGCAATTGGACAAAAGCTCGAGGTATTGCTAGAGTGTTCGGCAAAATTCTCACGAAAACTTCACAAGTGCCTCTATTTCCTGTGAGATTTTCCGGAAATTTCCATAGAAGTACCATGAAAGGACATCACCCACCTGAATAGTACCCTTTTATGAAATTGGTATAGGGCTACTACGGGGAGATTCCATGATATAGCAGTCGGTCGACCACATCAAGGCACATCTCCGATCCTCTTTTTTTCGGGCTTTGAAAAATTGGAACGAAGCGTATACATAACATTTAGAAAAGGGCTCTAAGGCTGAACACTTCGAATAAGTTTCAAGGAGGATCAGCAGCAAAGCGACTGGATTCGTAGATGTAAGAAGTACGCGTTGGATATGAGGAGACAGTTGGGTCAACGTAGGTTTGAATAAGGGAAAAAGAACGGAATGTTTTGTGAGTTAACAAATGGTTAATTCCTTCACATAGATATTCCATGAAACTTTTGGGATATCCCAGAAAAAAAAACTATACTATCGCCAATTTTAAGGCACTTTCCATACCAGCTACATAGAAGCTGTAATATGCTTGAAAATGGCACATGTCCGAAGTGGCCATAAATGCTTATTTCAGAAGTTTTCTGTTCCCAAGCGGAATTCAAAGGTTATTCATTCACAGTTCATTCTCTTCTGGCTCCAAGATCTAAGCAGATCCACAGCCAAAGGTTCAATAGACAGTGAACAATATGATGGGGACGACTTCCATACTCTTCACGTTTAACCAGTCGGCACCTGAGTATACTGAAAGTTTGTCTCTTTGCAATGGTTAACTCAATATTCATCATTGTCCCTTCTTTGCTTGGCTTCAGACACAAGATAAAGCGACGTATGAACTCTTCACTACAAATTTTGTTATTGGAAGCATGGCGCACTCCAGGAAGCGCTTGCTTTTGCAGTTATTATGCATCTTTTCATATGAACGCACACTTCTCACATATGACTTTTCAAAGGAAAGTATTCCAGTGGTTTTAAACCGAAGAAATTCTGTGAACGAGTCTTGAAGGAGGACAATGGGGGTAAACAAAGGTGTTGGAAGGATAAATGATGTCTAGTGGGCGAAATAGCATTGGGCAGGTTGGTCATTAGTTAAATATCAGTGCAACTTTGCTCATTGCCTCAGGCTGAGGGTCATTTCTTTGAGGAGTCGGCGCCCAGCGGAACAGCTGCCAGCCCATTGGGCTTATCATGGGTTGGTAAACGAAATATGTGTTTTCGGAGCAATTGTTTCGTGATGAGGTTGGACCAGCAACATCTGGCTCCAATCAGAATCGCAAAAACGAATGAAATTCGAGGCAGTGGTTCGAGTGCTTTGACATATTCGGGCGTGAATGTGATTTATTAATATAGAATGATGTGTAGATGTTGATCGATACCCAGCGGATGTGTTTCCTACATTCCCAGGAACTCCCGACCCGAATGAGCCAACAATTTTTTGTGGAAGTGTAATTGAATTGGCTAGCTCCAATCTCCGCTCCCATGCAAGCGAAACGATAACCATCCAATCCCTGATTCACCCCCAACAAAACTCGTCAGCTTTATAGTTCAAAAAGGGGAGGTTCCCTGGGTCCTGGAAGTTCACCGAGCGTGGGTATTTAAGCATCTAGATTTACTTTCGATAACGAAATAAAAACTATGTGGAAACAAGAGAGTTACCTAGTTCTTTGATCAAAATGTCTGGGAGAAACTGCAAAGTTAAGCTGGTGAATGAAACATTTGATGAGCAGAATCAAAGGATGAAACACAATGAGGAGTTGCATAGAGGAAAGGACGTCAGCAAAACATCCAAAGAACTAAGGGAAGAAAAGATGAGCTAACGAAAGACGAACAGCTGGAGCGAGTAAAAACGCCGAAGATTACAGTGGTGAGGAATTGAAAAGAAACACAGCGAGCGCTCTATCGACGTACCTATCGTGGAACCACGTTTACTCTCAAGATTAGGGTAGAAAGGTTTCTTGATTGTGAGCAGCATGGTCATTTTTCATGCGAGAATGGGATAGAGCACACCCCCCTCCCCCTCTATCAATGTCTGATGTTATCGCCCTAACCGATCTCGACTAGGGCGTAGTCCGTTGAGACAGAGACGAGACAATTCAATCCTTCCCATGAGATTCGTTCAGATGCCCCAAAGGTTTGCCATACAGCACAAAAGCAGAAACTCCAAGGCTACAAACCTATGTCGACACTGGAAAAAGCTGAAAAGATTGAAAGGAAAAAAATAGGCTCGAAAATAAAGCCTAAGGAAAAGGAAAGCACGTCCCGCTATAGCGAATGGGGAGAACGAAAGGGGGAAAAGGAGCGAGAAGGTTCCATAGAGGAGCATAGATGGAATAATATTGGGACCTTACTTTATGAACTGGAAGGCTGTTTTCCTTGAGACTTCGAAAGGAAGACTTCTTCGCGAAAACCTGGCCTTTGGTTTAAAAGGCATTGAGTGTAAAAGTAGTTGGGCTTGCTGACAACTTTGGTCGATACGAACAAACTGGACAGGGAGCTCGGGCGAGTAGACCCAAGGAGATATTAGGCGAGAGGGGAGATACAAGTTTTCCCACGATGTGGGAAAGTACTACGTGCTAACCTTCATCTGAGTTAAAACAGTTTTATAGACCTAGGCAGCGTACCAATTAATACCATACAGAGCAGAAAAGTCGGTTTCCGAAAGTCGAAGGTGTATTATTACTGATTCACTAAAGGAGAAATAGTGACTTTTAAAGTGTGGGTTATGCAAATCAATGGCATTGCAGAAATTGGGTGAGTGCGGGAGGGGGAAGAGAAAAATGAATGTGAAAACATAAAACTTGATTTATTGGGCTCCACAAAGTTGATTGAGATATATTGCGGCTTTTGTCAAGCTTAAACCACAACCTTCCAGTTATTTTATAGTCTCCTATGCAGGCCTAACACTGCTCCACGTTCTTCACATCCGAGGCCTCTACTCTGAAAGGGAATCTCGCATGCTTCCCATAAAAGCACGATGGCTTTTGCCCTCATTTTCATGGCCATTAATATTTTCGGGTCTCGATGAGGCTAGCGGATATCCAAGTTTCCCTCTCTCATCGACCACACGAACCACTTCTCTCACCTCATCGACGACACAGACGATATGTCATGGAGGGCTTTTCCATCTACCTATCTACAGAACATAATTGATTGCGGTAGTCCTCTACCTTTCACTGCTGGTATCGCTATACTAGTAATCTAATAGGATTCTTAGCATGGGTGAGGTGCAGCAAGAGGACCAATGACTTGAAAAAGCTAAGAATGTACCTTCCGAAGCAGATAATCAGTGTCGGTCTAGTTTTTCAGCATTGCATGTATAAGGCCAGAAAATTTGTTATGAAGGTAGGTTGGTCCAACTCTTTTGGTTTCTGGAGCAACCACGGGAAGAACTCTATGAGCGCTACAATCATAATCGTAGGAAAGGCCCTACGATAGTGAAACCTAGCCATTTCCCGATAATTTGCCCGCAAGTAAGCAAACATACAAGAAACCCATTATATAAGCAATGCTTCCAGTGAATCTATAAAATAATCGATAAATTTGACTGGAGAAATTAACTCAGGCAGCTTTACCATCAAATTGAAGGAGTAGAGTGAGAGAAGGTTGAATTGTCATTGCCGGACCCGAAGGCAACTGACCGAAGGATGTAACCCGAAAATTTCCGAAGTAAATTTTCAGTTTAAATTTAATCGAATTATATAAGCCTGAGCTATAAGAGTATCTCGGTCTAAATTCCTGCCGACATTAAAGAATTCATGGCCATCTATGTAAAATACCGCTGAATAAGCAAATATCCCATGCAATCATGCTGGAAATGTCCTCCATGCAAATAAAAACTTGTAGGAAATTCAGGTAATTCGAGCAATTTGGCTGCATTGGGGATTTTCTGAAAAGAATTCCACGAGAATGCTGTAAAATACGGAGAAAAATCCCATAAGATCATGTAAATAAATGAATAAATAATCATAGAAAGTAAAAAATTTGACAGTTGAACGCAAGGCGTCGTCGCCGCACAAATATTTTAAGTGCTAACGTATAATTTTAGTCATTCAGGCTAAAGAAATTAGAACAGAAGAGTAGGCGGGGTTCGGAAGCGACGTGTGACATCGTCATGCCGTCAAGTCAAGCACAATAGTGAGCCTCACTCGGCGACCACCACTAGACTGGGGCTGCCTCTGTGTCCGATCGATGCCTTCCAGTGGCTGGCATGCACTGCCGAGGAGGCGGCTGCAACGACGACGGTTTGATTCTTTTGGCTGTACATTTATTTGCAAATACAACCTGCAACATCCCCTTCCCGATCTTTCACGACTACCATCCATCTAGCGGTAGATGTGGAGGGTGTCATCGCTAGTGAGTCATTATCCGCCACGTGAGACATTCAGAGAAGTGATTCATTCATAGGAACAAAAAAACAACCAAAATGTGAAGTTCTCCCCGAATTTCAGGGCGAAATTCCTTCGATGGCTTCCTGCACTACTACTTTTTCAGTGAAGGATCGATGCCTTAAAAGCCGTTTCTGAAGTACATCACTACTGAGCCGGTTTGGCCGACGTTTAAATTTGTGTTTCCCCTAAAGAATGCTACCGGTTAGTCTGATTGACTGGTTTGAACTTCCGGCACTTGAAGAACCTTCTCGCTCAGGGTTCCCATGCTGGCTAAAGGCGTGGCTAGTGACGCCACTTCAGGTTGCGAACAGTGGGTAAAATGCAGCCGATCCAATGCAATGTACTTCCTTCGAAGTCCCTGTGGGTTCTGGAAATTGACTCCATACAGTGTCAAAATCTTGTGCTGTGTTTATTTAGACTCTCTTTCTCATCATAAGAGCATTCGCCCATACATTCACAGCCTCCAACAGAGCACTCCTTCCCGGTAGGAGCCTATGTGAAAACTGACTATCAAAGAAATCGTTCTTTGGAACTAAAATTGATGTTTGAGAGACTTAGTAGTGTCGCTATAACCCTTCTATCATCATGAAACCGGGCATGCTCGTCATCGAGCAAGTGCGACAACAGTCTTGAGCTCCTATCCCTGGCAAAGCTCTGGTCTCTGCGCTCCCATCTACCACCGCATCGTAGCAGTCCAAGCATGGGCGCTCTAGCAGTCTACTAATCAAAGTTGTGTATAGGGAACTTTTGGAAAACGTTGTGTGAGGACAGAGCGTGTAGGTACGAAATCCTATTTCTTCCTTGTTGCTCCCATATGCGCGCTATGCACTGTTGCATCTTTCTTACAGTAGCGTATTCAGTTGGGCAATATACTGGTAGCTGAACCACCTAGATGGTGTTCGTTCCGCTGACGTTGAGTGTAAATGGATGTCTAGAACAAGGTGTTTTTTCATGAATATCGATGTCCTTAAGTTTAGCTGCGTGTGCTCGTCCATTTCCTCTAAAGCTTCACTTTAACTTTACAGTTTCTCTGCGTAGATGGGGAATATGCATTTTGCATGTTTCCCACATGATGTCTCTTCCAAAAACTTGCATTCAAGTGAAGGAGAGTACATGAGAGACAGTCCGTGGTCGTCTGGTATGGTGTGATTCTCCTCTAAGATCGCTCAGTGAGGACGTTCACTGGGTGCCTTGATGTCAAAGGCGAACAAGGTGCCCCCATTATGTCGAAGAAGGCAATCGAAGTGAATGAACCCCCTTTTTTGATCATATTGTAGCCCTCAGTATTGCAGCAACGAGCGGAATAACGGAGGGAAGCTACTGACGTCCGGAAACCTTGACAAGCCGCCTAGACCACGAGATATCAAGTGGTCAAGTGCAGTGTCAACATAGGCTGCTTGCATCAGAACCGTAAATTAAAGATCCGAGGTTCCAGTCAAGAAGATCAGCTGCACTGTGATCTGGGTGACAAATGATTTGTGTTCAATGATGTTTGCTAGCGCTGACAGAGGTTCACACGGATTTAATTGAACAGAACCCCATCTCTGGCAGTTTTTGTCGCTTGGACACTAACTTCGAGCTGAGGATTAGTTTGCAGCATAAACATTTCGTATGGAACTCAGGTATTTCAACAGAAAAGATCATACTTACTAAGGTCAGTTTGTGCGACTCCTGCAAATGGAATGTGGGACTCTGAATCAACCGGCTGAAGGGACTCGCGTCTGAAATAGCTGAATCGAAAGAAATCAAGTGGGGTTCCTCGGAATAGTGTTCCTGAATTCATCATGTCAGCTGAACCCATCCAAAACAGCTCCTTTTTCAGCAGCACCTCATTCACTGTGGGCGTCAACTGCGTGTGGAGAAATAGGTAGTGAATTACTTACTCTATATCATGTCATCGTTCTGATATTTTTCCCTAGATTGGATAGTTGCCTCATGGAGGACTTGTTCCTCCACTCGAAATAAGGAGCGGTCCGCCGCAATCCTAACGATAGGAAGACAGAGAGTTGAAAGTTACCATGTGGTACCTCTCTTAGACTTTTCGGGCTGATACGAAAGCATGTAGCTGCTTAACATTAACTCGAGACTGGAGTCGAACTTTGCCAGTTTGAGCAAGGGAACTGTGAAGGAAACATTAAAAGCAAACGGAAGCAGCGCAAGGCAATATATGCACTCGCAGCTGAACTCAAGGACATCGATCTTCATGGAGAGTAAGCCAGTTCCAGATATCCAATTACACTCAACGGCGACAGATCGAACACCCTTTGAATGCTTCAGCTACCAGTATTTCGGCGAGAAAGTCGAAGGGATAAGCGGTTGAATTAACAACTGTGAAGAAAGATGAAACGGCATATAGAGGCGTTTGGTAACGTCGAGGAAAAAGTGAAGAGTGTCCAAGGTGTCCTGCTCTCCCACAACTAATTCCAATTTTGAAGTTCTTCCTCCCTCTACTCAGATTTGGTTGGTATCAAGAAATTTCCATGCTCGGCGCTCGCCGATACGGCCATAACAGAGAACGCAGAGGCCAGAGCTATGTCGGCGATCGGAACTCAGGACTGTTGTCACACTTGTTCGATGGTCAAATAGACCGAGTCCAGGTCTGGTTTCATGATGAATGAAGGACCATAGCGACACCTACTAGTCTTTGGGAACGTCAACTTTCCTACAAGAGAGCCATAGTCATACTTTTACACGGAGCTCTGATTGGAAAGAAGTACCCTTGCGCAGCTCTGATCGAAAAGAAGTACTCTTTCGAAGCTCTGATCGGGAAGAAGTACTTTTCCGGAGCCTCTTAACTGAGAGCCCATTGAACTCGACTGGATGAGCTCGTTATGTAATATGTATGTGTAGTGGCGCTTCATCATAGAGAGGGCATGAAGTACAGGTGGGACTGGATTTCGTAGATGGATGGCTTCCCTTTTGGAGAGCTGGTTTTATTTCCTTTGAGTTTCGCCTACGGAACCCTGTCGGATGTCTAAAAAGGGGAGTTTGTGTCAAAACAACGTACCGACATGCACGGCCTAAACTATTAGGTTGTCGGAAAAAAACTTGCACATTCTCATTTCCATGTTGTGGAAACTTCAGGGTTTGCTTTAGAACGTTCCCTACGGAATATGTGATGGTGCAGGACAATGTGTTCTTCTCACCATATCTGCCGTAGCAGTTCGCAACGGTTATGGCCGGAGGAATCACTTTCGACGCAAAGAAAGTGAACCTGCTTCTGCTTCATAAGTTCAGAAAAAACGTCAATTCAAATAATGCGAAAGTAACATATGTGATGTGATGGGACTCTTCGATGGTCTCTAACGGCACAATAGAAACGTGGTACCACAAGCTCGAAAATGACCACTTTGACTGGACCGAAAAATCACGACGTGGGAGACCAGCTGAGCTAAATGACGACCACCTTCCGAAACTGGTTGAGGAGGAACCTGGGTGTAATACTCGCAAACTGAAGCAGGAGCTCAATAGCCATCACGACAGAGTAGCTGCCCATTTGCTGTACCTCGGAAAGATATGGAGATACGAAGTACGGATAAGATGCGAGCTGAGTGGTCGCCACATCCTAATAAGGAGAGATTCATGCCTAAATTCATTGACTTGCCGAGGTACCTTTGCGTGGCTGGAAGACCAAGTCACCACAGACCAGAAGTGTGTTCTCCAGGTAAACCACAAGAGGAAGTGCCAGTGGCTTGGACGCGTAGAGCATGGAATCTCGACTCCAAACCGGAATTCCAACCTAAGGAAACAATGCTTAACGGTTGGAGCCATTCGAAAGGATCGTTCATCAAGACCTGCTGCCACCAAACTCCTCTGTTAGCACCGACCCTAATGTAGTATGATAGATCGCGTTGCTGCCTACTAGGGAAACAGCGGGTAGTCTACTTTCTTGACGACAGGCTCGCCCTCAAATTGCAAAGGAGAGCCAAGAGAAACTTCGATGCTTAGGATGGCATGTTCTGCGCCATTCACCATATTCAACTGTTCCTGTCGCTAATAACCATTTCGACAATAAAAAGTACGATGTTGTGAACCAACTCGAGACGTACATTGGTGAGTTTTTCTTGGAACGCCAGGAATCCTATAGAAGCATAATCCACAAGTAGCCTGATAACTGGCCATACCTTGTTGATGATGACCGTGCAGATATTTTTTTATTGTTAGTTTTTGTAAAAAAACGATCTATAAAAAATGAAAAATGTGCAAGAACGTTTCCGACAACTTACAATTTACTTTTTCGCCGCTAATAAAATACTAAACAGGGTTTCCTACTGCGATAACGGCTCCGTGCTATCTAAAAAATGAGGTAATGGTATCACAACGGCTTCGATCAGGCATATAAGACCAATTCCTGGTAAAGTGGTGCTAAAAGAAGTGTTTTTAGTTGAAGTGTTGGTGCAAAGTCTATGACAAGTCATCGTCTATTCATTGACGCTCTTGCCGAACGACATTTTCAAACTCGCCAAAGACAACCGTTAGCAAGGGCTGAGGAAACGGAGAAGGCAAGAAAGATTATTCATCTGGAAGAACGAACGTAAACTTAAGAAGCGATTCAACCAAGAACTGCGTTTGCCTTGGGGAAATAAGGGCTGGTATGCAATTTATGATAGCGGGTACTCAATTCATGATCGAATTGATGAAATTGGTAAAACTCCCACTCTTGAATAACTGAATTATTTCCGGACTGGTAATGTTCCTTACCAAGATCGTACTGCTCTAAATAGGATTATGATATCTCCAATGGAGGGCAATGGAGGCAGTTAGCCTATTTGGCGTCGTTTAGATTCTATGACAATTTTTCATCCAAATTTCTAACCTGCTACACTAATAGTACATCTGAATAGGTTTACGAAAATACTTGAAACTATGGAAACTGAGCATTATTCGAAGGCACGGTTCACGATAATTTTGAGGTACACGTGCTTATCCGAACAGGAAGAAAGTTCATCTGCTGTGAAAAGAGCGCGAGAATGCGCCGATTTCGAGGAAAATATGGCTCCTCAAAGGTAGGGAAAATAGAGGTTGGACGAGATTGCCATGACGGGAATAATATGGAAGGGGTATTCGGACGAGATTTCAGTCATTGCAGTTGTGCAAAGAGCAGACTAGATCAAACCAGAATTGTACAGAACTGTCTTTCACTCCGCAATGGTTCATGACAAGTTGTTTAAACTTGCCACATGGGCTCTCTCGTGATCGGTGCAGCCTCAACAATGCCGGTGACACTCGTACGAGGGTACACACGGTGCAATCTTTGAGCCTTTGTAACACTAACTAGGCCGTTTCGACCTAATAGCGCCAGATATGGTATACGAAGGTACCTCGATTCCATCTCATGGGAAAATCTCAGAAACCATTTTATCGTGATTTGTGCCTTTAATGCGAATGGTACTCNTTGGTGGGATGAGCCGTTGCAAAAAGACAGGAACTTCTTGCTCTTTCTTGCTGTTCACATTTGGATTTTCCCTTCATCATAAGCAATGTAGAAGTCGTTTATGGAGGATCTACATACTTGTATGTATTACCTGCGCGGCCGCTACCTTGATTTCATAGAAAAAACAGCTTGAATCCACCTCCTTATGGATCTAATTCTTCCATTTTCTGTTCTGGAAAGCTAAAAATCTTGAAGACTTTTGATTCTAGTGGAAAGAGGTTTATCATCAATGAAAAGATGGTGCCGCGCTCAGCTGGATGGATTTGAGAGAGGAATTTGCCTTGTTCCCCTGTAGACACTTTAGAAGTGGTTCACTAATGGTGAGATGTCCCACGAGGACATTAAGCTGCTGGAATCCGCTCTCACCAAACTGATTTCGCCTACAGGAGAAGCCTACAAAACTCACCGTCTGCTCCTGTTTCTTCAAGTCCGATGTTTTTTTTTTCAACAAGACATCGTGAAACATGATGGATCCATGTAGGAACGGTTCTTACCAAACGGTGTACTCTATTAGGATGGACAGTACAAGTCGCATTCGTGGTCAAGAACCTGTAGGAATATTTGCTTGCACGCATATGCGAACAGTCGGTTGCTGAATACAGTTTGGAGCTGGATAGCAGATCGTCACAGAATTTGCGGACACCTAGCAGAATGGCAGCCTGCCCATTACGGATATAAACTCGTTCTTCAAGGCACAGTTCACGATAAAAATTGTTTCCGAGTTTTCCAAATAGGATGAATTTGAGGCTCTCTTGTATACCATATACGAGGGTTGCCTTTTATATTTCGGGATTGAGCAACCCTAGTGTTGCAATCTGGCAACTGACAACTCTATCGTAAAGTTTTACTCTTTCGAGGTCATACTTACTCAGAACGTTTTGACATATAAGCGCTCCTTGTGTTGTTTACACTAACTAAAAAATTTACTTACAATTAGGCCAGAACTTCCCTTTGGCGCCTCCACCTCCCACTTAGACCAAACATCCTTCCCCCTTAACCTTTTCCTCTCCTGTTAGCGATGAAGCTTCATCAAGGACCAGTGCTTATCGATGGTATGGCGAATTCAACCGAGTTAGGTCGTAGTTCAGTACAGGACGAATTTCGTGGAAGTCTCCGAAATCAGTTGTTCTTCCGGAAAACATTAATGGTGTGCGCGAACCAACATTGCAAGATTGTGACCTATCGTGAGATTGAGACAACCTTAGGCATTAGCGGGACCAGTTTACATTCAATATTGCGTGAACATTTGATTATCAAAAAATTTTTTCACGTTGCATCCCACAATCGCTCAAAAAAATACTTGTGTCGATTGGTCGAAAGAAATGCTCAAAAGATACGGTCGCAGCGCTTTTAAGCACGTCTATGACATCGCGACAGGTGATATATAGGTGGTTTACGCGTATGAGCCCGAAAGTAAGCAGCAGCCGACTGTATGGATATTTCAGAATGAGCCAAAACCAACAAAAGCTGTCAACGCACGAAGCACTTCCGAGCAAATGGTCGCCTGTTTTTTTTTTTGGAAAAACTGGACATATCGCAACCGTACCACTAGGACAAGCAGAACGGCCAATTCTGAGTGACATACAACCATTTGTTTGCCAGTTGTCCTCCAAAAAATCAGGAAAACCAACTGCCGAAGACGGACCACTCTTCACCACCACATGCGAGCTCCCACACATCGGCTCAACCAACTGCATTTTTTACCAGTCAAAACAACGATTCGATAGTCATCAGCCATATAGTCCCTAGGTGACTTCTTCTTATCCCGTGCGTAAAAAATAAAATGGAGGTCAACGCTTTCAGAATGCATGTTTTGGAGTTACCTCGATCAGGATGGCAAAAGTGCTTCAAAAATTGGTTCGAGCGCATGCAAAAGTGTATAGATCTTAATGAGGAAAATTTTGAAAGGGCAGCAAAGTGATTTTCAATGTTCAATGTTTGTTTTTGTTTACCTCGATCAGGATGGCAAAAGTGCTTCAAAAATTTGTTCGAGCGCATGCAAAAGTGTATAGATCTTAATGAGGAAAATTTTGA
>UZAF01016358.1:81876-92572 GCA_900617895.1 Haemonchus placei | reverse complement strand
GATTATAGGTTCGCGAGGCCTATAACTGATGATGTAGCGGGACGTGAGTTCATATGTGGGTACAAAGAACGGAGGGTATATACATATTTTATTACTTATATATATTATATTAGAACATGACTGGATGAAGGGGAGGCTAGGACAAGTCGGCCAGAGCCGATACGATGGGCAAGCCACACAGAGCTAGACGCTCGAGATGTGTAGAGGCCAAGTTGCCGGTATCTGGCTCGTTTTATAGTGGCCCCGTGTAACGTCCGTGAACAGGTGGTCTCGTCCTGGTGGCGGTCGGGCAGCGAGGATACGACAGAGTACACCAAAAATCGGTCCCGAGCCTGTTTCTCCTCCTACTTACACTTCACTGAAGAAGGACTCGTGGAGTCGTGGAGTGGAACCACTGAAGACCATATTCTACGATGATGACGTCGCCGTGATAGCGGAAAGTAGATCAACTCTAAGACGAGTTGCAGTACTGGGGGAAAATGGTGACGGAAAAGGTGCTTCGACTGCCTGTTATAAAGGTCAAGCTCAAGCTCTGAGGAATGCGCAAGGTGTACCGTTGACGGCCTCGAGGAAGTTATAGAAACACGGGATATGCCGCTTTCGATGCTTGGGCCTTGATGTAACAGTTAAAAGTGGCGAAATAACGCTGTAAAGTCCCAAGAGGTAACTCGGATGAGCCTGCGTAAGACGCGACTGTACCAGGCCAGAAACGAAGATGTCTTAGCGGTCATGTAAGCAGCTTCCGTCTCGCTGAGGATGAGAGAACAGCGTCTTCGATGGAACAGAAATGTTCCACGACAATAATGAGTGATTGTTATTAGAGCCGAGAAAACACCGCCGCCTCTCTTTCCTTGGGCGATATTACTGCGTCACTCCAAACCTGCCGATCGTGATTGCCGTGTGATTGCCGCTTACTTTGCTGAGTCTGCACAGAGGAAGCAGATGGTTGGATCATCTTGCAACTCGATGAAAAGTGGATCTATTACAACAACCTCCATAAAAAAGGCAGTAGATTGACTCAGAAGGAACTCTGATGGGGATTTCCGGAGATGCATGATGGGGATTTCTGAAGATGCCTACGCAATAATTGTTAGCTGTCAACTCGATAGGATGTACATGAGCCGTTCTTTAATAGTTGCTTAGGCGGGAATCGTTTCGAAATTGCGCTCAAGTCGAAATGTATGTGACATCGGCGTTTGCCTCTCACCATCGTGCATTCTGGAGAGGCTGCACCGAAAAGCTACCTAATTGTGCGAGAAGTATTCGATAACGATGGTGGTTATACTTAAGCTTGTGCATTTATTTACTTAATAAAACTTGAAATAAAAACGGAACCGAAAGTCTCAAGCCAACATAAAAGTTTATTGTTTGAGATACAATAACTTCCGGAACAAAGTAACAACAAAGACTACGACAATGGTCATTAAATCTACACGCCACACGCCAGAGGGCTCGAACCCAGGCGTTATAGCTTACGAGGGGTGACGTGACTTATGAGCTCTCTGTACGTTCGGGTTTTCATGCCGGAGTCGATCACTACGTAATTCAATGGCGGGACCACGTGGTAGTGGCAGCCTACAGACACGCCGACTGATATTTTGGCCAAGCACGCGTCTACACTAGCCGACGCGCAGATGCCGATACGCTGCGCGTGCAGGGACCACCGCGAGCTCTACCAGGCATGGCCGTTTAAGAAGTCGTGGGAAAGCCACGACACTGGGGCGGCGAAGATGAATGGAGGTGAGGTCCCAGCTCCAGCGAAGCCAAGCCCATCCTTACCTACTGCAACTATACAGCTAGAACAACACACATGTCAGTTAATCGTCGTCTCGTTAATCATGACATTGGGAACTCCGTGGTTCGTGCTAGAATATAAGAACTACGCGAAGCTACTTCACCACTACGGAGGCTGAAATAACATAAATGACTACGCTTTTCTTCACCGCCTGCGCGAAGAAAAAAATCAGAGGAGCAACTGAAGGTTGCTGCTCCCTCCCTCCCCTCCCCCCTACGCGGCCTACGCGGTCCACTCACCTTTCTTTTCTTCCTCTTCAAGCTGCCTCTGCCGGCGTTCGTACGCTAATCTGCCATCTTCCGCTGCGACTGTACCGACCACGCTGGCTGTTCGTCGCAGTTGGCATCTTGATCCTCCCAACAGGATGCGAGGTGGTATTGGTTGCCTTTGCCCTTCTCACAATCATGCGTTGCTCACCCACAAAGCAATTTTCATCCAGATGCCGACTTCCACAACCGAGAACAGGCCCGCCATGCGCGTGGATGCATATGCGGTCTGTAAAAGTGGACATTGTGGCACTGCGTCGAAAAGTATCCTGTGAACAGTAAAAGTGGCCTGTTTTTACAGTAGCGATAGGCTCGTTAGGTCGCGTGCGGTATTTCTCACGCGTCAGTATACGTTTTTGAGGGGAAAGGCCGCTTGCTAGAGCCCCTTGTGGGCAAAACGCGACGTGGCAACTCCCCGAGTAGGTTGGGTGCGTACGCTACTCTGGCTGCGTGGAGATTTGCTACGTAGAGGCCAAGGGAACATAGTGTTCCTGCGGTAGTGCATAAGCGGTGGCGCTCGCTACGCGTAGAAAGTCTACGCGTCGGGGAATATGCGTCATCAGAGTAGCGCCCTTCGAGTAGGGGATATCTACGCGGTGGTGAATACGAACCTGTAGAGCGCAATTCCTTGCAAGAGGAATGATTACGCGATGGCGAATGCACATGTGCGCAGGAATATCCACGGCAAGGGGGTCGGCTATGTCTCGACGAACAATCGCCTACATGATGACATCCTCTATGCGTAGAGACGTGGCAACAAGATGCAACCCGCGTGCAGCTACGCTGATGACACTCGCCATCATCTCTACAGCAGCTGTAATTGATGCTGTAATAATGGCAGCCGTCATGGGCGTGAAGCGTGTGAGCGTGACTTGACTCCTTAGTCTGAAACCCTTGCCTTTGCTCTTACTTCGCTTCTTGCTTTTATGACATTTTGCGTTGACTGTTTACACAGCTTAGCGGGTGGGCCTCAGGAAGCAAATTACCTGAAAAGCGAACGATAAGAGCGACGAGGAGTACACAAGCCGCGAAAACGAGATGAACTACGCAAGGATGCTGAATCGACAATACTATGGAATGGAATTAAGTTCGTTCACTACACAGAATGTTAGGTGTCTACGATAAGTTCTAATTGAATAGTATTAAGAAAACTATAATTTGATTGGAATTATGAATAATATAAGGCACGATATTAGTGAAGAAATTACGTGCGTCAAAACACGGATGTTTGCTTCACTGAACACTGGGTGAACAAGGAAAGGGAATATGTGTCTACGCTACCCGTGAATATATTAAGTTGAAAACTAAGCAAAATAATTTAAAGAGAATTTTCATTGAAGACTTCCCTCCACGGGAAGTCTTCAATAAAAATTGTGAAGACGGATAGTGTAATGAAGATAACTTAAGTGAGAACATATTACGAATTACGCGAGGGACTATAAGCCGTCTCTACAAATCACTTACGTAGGCTATAGCACTGATAAGCATAGATCGCTCCAAGATTGCCTACGCTTATAATATCAGTGATTACCTACGAAATAAACTACTGTCCACTACGATCAGATAACAACAAAAAACTACGAAACTACGAGAAGCTAAGAACGAATGTGCTAACCATGAAGAGAATGTGTGCAGCTAACAAAGGAGGGGTAGTGTACTTAACTCGGAATATTGAAAGGAAACCCAGATGAATCGATAGAGTTTTGAATGCTGCTCACGAAACTGGAAATTTAAGATGCAAAATGGTTCTCCTTAAAAAGTTATGGGGGCCCGAATTTTGCTCGACAGTAGTATCAATTGGATATGCGAACTCGTTGCTTACATAACAAGTGCCCACTTGACCTAGTGGTAGTGGTCTCGCTTCATGGGCGTGAGATGAGGGCTTGCTCCCGGCCATTGTCCGCTTTTTTGCAACGTGTTTTTTCATTTCAAAAACGGCTCCCTAAACGTTTTCTGACATTTCTTCAGTGAACGCCTCATTTTTGCTTTTATTTACTCGATACTCGATTTACCTATCGAAGGAAAGCGGTTCTGCACGTTGATTGTATGACTCTTTTTACTTTAAAATTCAAGGAACATTCAATAGAAAGTTACTAGAGATGTGTAAGATGCCTGCAAGATACTCAGTATTGATGGGAAAACTTTAGAGAATGCGTGAAGCACACATGCTCTTCACGAACTTTACGCATGCTGATTCTCTACATCCGGTGACAGAACAGTCAATCGTCTCAGACCTGAACAATATTCAGCCGGTGTGACGCAGGAAACTGGGTATTTAACAATACCCAGCCTTATACCAAGAGCATCTTAAAAAATTAGAAAAACGTGGTGCACTGAACATCCGATAGATGTGCTTGCCTAGGGTGCGCAGTTTGTGAAGAACATGTGTGCCTCACGCATTTTTTAAAGTTTTTACATCAATGCTGGGTTTCTTGCAGGCATCTTACACACCTCTAGTAACTTTATGTTGAATGTTCCTTGAATTTTAAAATAAAAACGAGTCATATCATTAACATACAGAACCACTTTCCTTGAATAGGGGCGACGAAAGAGAATAAAAGCCGAAATGAGGTGTTTACTGAAGAAACGTCAGAAAACGTTTAGGTAGCTTTCGATGAAATGAAAAATCACTTTGCAAAAATGCGGACATTGTCTGGGAGCAAACCCTCGCCTTACACCCATGAAGCGAGACCACTACCCCTAAGCCACGTGGGCACTTGATATGTAAGCGACGAGTGCGCATATCCAATTAATACTACTGTCGAGCAAAATTCGGACCCCCATAACTTTATAAGGAGAACAATTTTAATTTTCTTTTCGTAAACAGCATTCAAAACTCAATCGACTCATCTGGGTCTCCATTCAAGGTTTCAAGATAAGTAGACCACCCCTCCCTTGTAAGAAGGAAGCGATGAGTTCGCTAGGACATATTGCAACAGCCAAAGCAAAAAGGGCTCACTGCTACGCGATTCTAAAACACTGCGTGACGGGAAAGGAAAAAGTGATTGCAAATTTGAATGACGGGCGACAAAGGAAAAATAAGCGGCAAACTACGTTTAGAACTGCTCACACTACCATTACCAATTGTAAAAGAACGTGCACCTGGTCTGCGCGCTGGCTCCGCATTGTGTCCAACTGTGTATATTGTAAATAGAATGACTAGTTGGGCTGCACATGCTAATGCTTACAAAATATCACCTGGTATCAGGTCCTGGTTGACGAGATTAATACAGTATCAACGGACTGCCTATTTCGTATGATGTATCTCACCCATGTCAACATGCGCCCATGTGAATTTCGCAATCCCCATCGAGCCTACGTGACTTGTGAACGGGCGGAAAAACCCACATACTAACAGGCACATAGTTATCGGTTTATATATAGGGCCATATACAAACTACCCGTTAGTCACGGTTTTATTCTTCTGATGCGTCAGATTTTACTCTACTCGTATTCAACTACTGTCTCGTTATTCACTATTCACTTTATTCATTTGGCTTTTTATTTTGCTACTGTATGCTACCTAATGCGTCAGGTATTTCTCTACATTATCATTATTCTACTACTAGCACTGCCGTTGGATCTGTATTGTTGTTGGGCAGTGAACAATTTGATAAGCAGGTTTTCCTTTAGGGACTCACACCAGTTATCCTGAGTTCATTGCAGAGGATTCTGGTGTAATCTGTAATTGCTTTGTCAAGAACGAGTAACTTTCTGGTTTATTTATTGGTTGTTCCATATTAAATCGTATTCGTTGTGCATCTATCTATTTCACGCGTGGGAATTTGTGGAATTTGCTCACGACTTTGCCTTCTTTCGTGTTCTTCACTTTCGTTTTGATATTTTCTCTTAATTCTTAGATCTCAGCATGGTGCATGGCCCAGGCGCAAATGTAATCGTGTAACTTTTACTCCTTTTTCTTTTCGGTTTGTTTATCATCCTGAATGCTTTTCAGATAGCAATTTCATTCAAAGCAATCCTGTTCCAGCCCATTGCTTCTTTGGCGTTGAAAGGTAAGCCATATGAGCCTTACGTTTCTTACAAGGGAAAGATACTAATCGCAGTCGCCATTTAAAATAAGATATATACCGACGTAAGTGTTTCTAAACGTCGATTTCAAATCTGGGTTCCAGATCTTCGAAACGATTATGGGAACAAAGTTATGGTACCCCTCTTCCCCGCGTGACATGCCACTTTTCTGCTTTTGTACCCAAGCAGTACCGGAGTGTGCAGCGATGGCCGAGTTGGGAGGACGATGGACTGGTGAGCGCAACACGGAGGTTCGAAACAAAAACATATTTTGCAAAACATATTTACGCATCGTATAGCCTATCTACAGCCTTCCTTCATATTTAGGGAACACCAGCAATGCTCATACACAGAACGAATACGGGGGCAAAGTCCAGCAAGGAAGAGTTGCGAAAGCTTTGCTCAAAATATTATTGCAAAATTTTGAGCAAGATCTAGAGTATTCGACAGAAAGTCACGATCAAAATATTTAATCGATCAAGTGCTCTCAACATTTTATCAGCAATATAATTTGCCCAAAAGTGGTCGTATCGCATTCGTTGAAGGAATTTGGCTCCTGTGACATATCGCAAACACCATTCAGGAAGGAACAGAAGGTAATAGAGAGTTTCTCGTTTATACTTCGCGATGCTGTGTACGACAGCCTCATCCACGTCATTGACTGCGAGGAAGACGAGGCCGTGGAAGAAGATAGAGGCCGTGGAAGAAGATCATAATGATTCTCTCTGGTCTCCTGATTAGAGCGACGACGATGACGGACTCAGAACTTCCCGAGAGGGAGCTTATTACCTTTTCGGAGATGCAGAGGTATCAAACGAGAAGGTAACCTTCGACTTTAGAGTTTTCGGTGCAGGTGGATGAGGAAATAGCCTTCTATCGCCCAAGTACAAAGAAAAGCAGCACGTTTTCGTGCATAAAGAGCAAGTTCGTTTTATCGCGACTCAATATCACCTGAGGAAGTTGAAAGAAGTTGAGCGAGACCGCCAGTATTCAGCCTTTTTCTACCACCTATGATGCCTTGCATGGTTGTAAATATTAGGTGCAAAGCGATCAGATGGGTTTTCGGACTTCGCAGATTGGCCGATTTGTTGAAGGAAGAAATTGTCGCGAAAATGAATATGGAATATCATTGCACGACAGCGATATCCACCACGTGGCGCTCAAAATCAACAAGGAAGGCTAAATAGTGAAAAATTTCAAGGCCAATCATAGGTGGATTCAAGGCTTCAAGGCGAGCTGTGGTATTGTGTTCAGCCGTGTCATCACGTTTACCTCAAGAAAAGGGTTTCTTGACAAACATCGCGCTTTTTGTGAGGCTCAAGCATTTGTTTTGGAAGTAAATATCCTCATGGCATACAGAATTCATGTGTGCAGTTGCTGACAGCCTGACAGTCGTTGACAGCCTTACAGCTACATTGATGAGCTTATAAATTCTAGAAATGGAGAATCGACCATTGGAAACAATATGCAACGCTGATGAAAGCCGTTTTGTGATGGAGTTGTATTTGGTCAGAACCCTAGCTGTAAGGGGTCAGAAGAAAGGGGAAAGGGTAGTACAGTCTGTTTAGATCTCACTCTTTCACTGTTATGGCAACCCTATTTGTCGATGTTCATTTAGCAAAAAAACTATATTTTTGGAACGGTTGCTCTAACAGGAACCTAACGGACGTTTTCGGCTCAAGGCTTTTTGCCCGCTTCGAGCTTGGAAATTAGGGTCAGTATAACCGACATGATGAGCAAAGAACTTATGCTGGATTGGGTTAGGTCATGCTTTGGATCGACAGAATTTCCTTCAACCGTATTGATTGTCGACTCATGGAGCTCGTTCAAGGACCATGACGCCATTCAGAGTGCTTTTCCAACTGGCAACGAGGTGAAAGTGCTCAACATTCCACCTGGGGCAACCTCCCAAATTCAGCCTCTCGATGTATTTTTTCTCACCATTCAAAGCCATGTATAAGTGTATTGTCTCTTTCGTAGTTGCGCATGATCTGGACTTACACGTTAGCGATCGCGACTCCATAATTCGCCTTATCTCACTAGTATACTTCTTGTTTAGCGCACCTAGATTCGAAAAGTTCTTTCCCATTCGCACCTAGATTCGAAAAGTTCCTTTCCCATTCATGGTTTTTAGCAGGGTACCTGGATAGAAACCCGAGAAAATTCGAAACTCCTGTTCAATATTGTTTTTCATCTCACCTAGACGGGAACCGTGAGAGTGATGGGTGTGATGAACTATTTTTCATACATTGCTCTGATTATGAGAAGCTTTTCTGTTCAAACACTTTGTGTCGAATCACTACATCTGTTCGTGAAATGCTCATCTCTCATTCCGACAGTACAGTTTCATAAAAATGTCTGTTGAATTGTACCAGTTCACTCCCATCACTTGCTACAGGGGGCATTACTTGATTCAAAAGCGCTATGTTCTGACGAATTACCCGACCGCCCTCTGTCGAAATTGCATGCAGCCGCAGAATTTCGTGGCCACATTTAAGTGCCCGGAGCGGAAGGGTTTTATGTGCACTCCTATTTGGTCTGTGGAGGCGATAAGAAATTTGTTGCATTTTCATTCCTGGTGCTGCATAAACATAAAGTAGGGCTGTAGGTAGATGCGTAAATGGTTTTTGCAAGCGTTTAGGGCATTTTTGTAAAAAAAGCTAAACAAGCGAATGTATAAAGGATTTGAACCTCCGTGTCGCACCTACTTGACCCCCGTCCTCTCAACTCCGCATTCCGGTACCGCTTGGGTCTCATATAAAAGCAGAAAAGTGGCATTACAGAGGGGCCCATAACCTTGTTCCCAGAGTCGTTTCGCAGATTTTGAACCCAGATCTGGATCTGGAATCAGCTTTCAGAAGACCTACGTCAGCATACATCTCATTTTAAATGGCCACTAAGACGTAGTATCTTCCCCTTATTAGATTCAAATTATTAGTTTCTGATCCCTTTTTTGTTCTTCTCGATCTATTGTTCTATTTTGACCGCTGATTTTCCCTACGTCTTGTTGAAAGAATGTTCATTAATCATTCAAATAATTAATCCGGGTTAGCCGTTTATTTCAGAAGGTACCCTTTTTTAGCCTTCAGAATGTGCGCTTTATTCTTCATGCTTTTTGTTCACATAATCATTTTACGAGCGTTCTGGCGCCGTTATTTTCTGGATTCATTGAATTAGGTTGTGAATGGAATTTAAAGGAACTGGATAATCGGTGATCACCTCTAAGGTTAAAAATTGCCTCCACATGGGAAAATAAGCTTACCTGTCTTACCATTTGTTCTTTGTCACAGTATCATCCATGAATAAACATCAGTAAAGATGAAATTTCTGGGTGAGATGGAAGTGATCGAAACCCTTGATCTTGTCCAGAAGTATGTAAGAGTCTCTATGCCTCGAACGTTTCGAGACACGTCCCTACGAGACTTTGAGCTATGTGGACATTCAGGAGAGACTACCGTTTTCCTCGTCACGTTTTCTTCGAAATTTGCGAAATGGTAGCACCGGACCTCAAGCACGGAAGGCGTACAACTGATTTGCCTGTGGCTGATCAGGTAACCATTGCAATACATTTACTTGGAGAAGTGTGATGCAGAACAATTCGACTAGACTCAGTGGCTGTCAACAATCTACAGTCTCGCATGTTTTAATGGCATTCGTTGATGCTATCAACCGAAGAGCCACTCGGTCTATAAATTGGCCGGATGAGCAAGAGGGATTGAATATCAGTAGCTCTTCACACCAAAAATATAGTTATTGACGGTACTCGCTGCTGCATCCAAAGACCTAAATACGCCGAGAGAGATTATATATGCAGAAAAGGGTAGAAAGGTAGAAAAGGTCATAGCCCTGGTGCGGGAATCGTGGTTGACTACGATAGGAAAAAAGATGGGTTGCGCCAATGGCTGGGATCTGTCCACGATTCCCGCATTTTAGAACATCGATCATTACGAGCAGCTGAAAAGAGAAGCTGAGGACGTCTTGATAGGGGATCCAGCCTATGCAGCGGATACTTTCTGTTGGAGCTGCTGAACACTACAAGGGCCAGACAAAGTATTGGTTATCAATTACTTTTACAATTCCATCGCCGAATTATTCTTTGCAGAAAAACGCTACCATAGAACTATTAGCTCCGCTTAGCTTCTGGTAGACCGCCTTTTGGAATTCCGAAGCGGCAGTTCCATATTTACACGCCAAATGCGCCAAAAAGAGCAATTTTCAGCAGGTGCACGATACGCCGAAAATTGCTCTTTTACGTTTTTCGTTTTTTTTTTGACGTTTTTCTGACTAAACTTACTATATGTATTCACCAGCGAAAGCAACTCGAATAATAGTGGCACGTTGCGTGCTTCAAAATATTGCAATAAGTTGGAACGAACCAATCGATTTCGACGATCACAGCGGGGAGAACCAGCAAGGCGAAGAGGTTCCGTCCAAAGCTTCTCATGTAGACCCAAAATCATGGGTTGTACATGGGTTTCCTTGGGATCGTTGCAGCCTCTACAATGCCGGTGAAACTCGTCCGAGGATGACACGAGCCAATCTTTGAGCCTTTATAACTCCTTAAACAAACCGTTTTCCGACTTAATAGTGCCAAATATGGTATACG
>UZAF01016358.1:33200-51149 GCA_900617895.1 Haemonchus placei | reverse complement strand
GGTCTGGTACCAATTAACCGACCCCTAAGCGATGGAAAGCTTGGTTGGCCTAGGCGGGCATCGATCCGAGATTCGAACCCCTGACCGTGCGTGTGTGATAGAGCGCCACTTGCCACTATACCCCTTCCTCGCCCCAGAACTTTATACTGTAACATGCACTGCTATAAAATGTAACATGAAAAGATAGAGAAGAAATTCGATATGTATTCCTTTGATGTTTGGACCCCTGACGTGGGTGCTACAATCTAGTGGCCTTTGTTTTAGAACTTCCTTACTTAGTTTAGTCTTCGAAAAAATCCCAGAAAGCGCGACTTACAGAGGTCTCCTCTATCTTTTCAGATGATTTAAATGCTATACAATTAATCTATTGCATTTGTTTTGTAGATGCAATTAAGAGGCAATCTGAGTGTAGGTGTCGTTTCAGTTTCGCTATGCAACAAAACTTGATTTCTGTTTGATGATTCTGGGAGCGGTGTTCGCAGCCACACAAGGAACTTTCAATTCTGTCTCATCTCTGGTTTTTCGGCATCTCATGGATGCTCTAATTATAGGTAAGATTATGCCATTCTTAATTTCCAGTCTACTAATGGTGTGCTTTCAATAATATAATAATTAGGTGAATTCGAATGGCAAGCAGGCATATTCGACGATTATGAGTTCACACAACTAGCGATGAACTCTGTCTACAGATATACTCTATTTGGTCTCATACAATTCACTCTTGGATTTCTATCGGTTAGTTCCGTCAATTTCAGGATCCTTCCTATGGGAAATTACCCTATTCACCAACTTCGTAACGTTACGAAAGTTAGAAAATCTTGAAAAAAGACTTAGAGGAAAAGTAAATATAGTTAGGGAGGACAACGCGGTTCACAGTCTCAAAGGAATCTGAGATACAGTATGCAATTATGGATCCTGATTCGAACTCCTTGTTGTGCGCAGAAGGCCGGGAATAGACCCCATTGTCACACGGATAGCAGTTCTTAAACATGAACTCGCAAAAACGGGGGTTATGAGGCTCAAATATTGCCTTGGTAGCACCCGCCTTTGCGCGACGTGGTGGGAGATCGAAGCAAAGCCCTACTGAATATTACCATGACAGTATTTTTGCTTATGAAGTATTTATTTTCTTCTAGATGTGTTGTTGGCATACAGTATGTGAACGGCAAGTATATCAAATCAGAAATCGCTTCTTTGGATCAGTGATACGACAGGATATGGCCTGGTTTGACCAAAATGATAGTGGAGCTCTGACAACTCGGATGAGCGAGTATGTTCATTTAATGAAATTCATTTTTTATAAGTAGATGTGGGTGAAGTGGGTGTGGTTAGGCATAAGGTAGAAGTTATAGAAAAACTCATCGCTTGTAATGTAACATATGCTCAGCGGTGACCAACGCCGGTGACTGACCATGTAAGTTCGCCATGGGATTTCGGGGAGAAGTTAGCACACGCAGGAATTCGCCACCTTACCCTAATACTATCAAGAGACAGCTTCTATTGCGACGAATGTGAAACCACCAACACTGGGCAGAGGTGGCGTAATATAGCAAAAGGGAGCGAATCCCGGGTTGGTATCCGTTAGGACCAATCAAGCCTTCCATCCCTCCGGGGTAGCCTATTGCTTCCTGTCTTGTTTGGGAGGATAAAATCACGTTCGGGAGGATACGGACTTGTACGGTTGACCTCCACAAGAACTTAATTAGGCTACCACACATTCAATACACTACTACAATTCCGAATTGGAATCGAATGCGTGGGTGCTCCCTTCAGACGGGATTAATTATTGCCTCAAAACTTCATCCTTTACCACCAATCCAAAAGCGGCACTTATTACCTCCCGTTAGATCGCTTGCTTTTTTTCGATCAATTGCTCTCATCATACGAGAGCAACCTTGAGGTCTTCGCTGTAAATCCTGGCTACCGTAATAGCGTATTACAGTGGAATAGATCGGATTCGGGATGGTATTGGCGACAAACTCGGTGCTATGTTCGCCTATGTGGCCACATTCATCGCTGGAATAACAGTTGCTTTGAGTTGTAGGTAAGGAAAGGTTTTGTCACCTTTTATTTCACCCATTTATTATAGCATTCACTTCTAGGACCTTTTAGAACTTCGGACTTCACTATTATTGTTACAAATGTAGCAAAAGCATTACAATATGCAAATTTCAATCCTTTTTCAGTTGGCAAATGACTCTAGTTATGATTGGGTTCTTCCCAATCTTCTTCGGACCACTCACGGTAACTTCTATGGTGAGGAATCGTCGTCATTACATCTGACGATAGCGATGTTTAAGTGTTTACTATCAGATCATGGGGAAGGTCGTACCCAAAGAGCAAGAGTTTTACGTTCGGGCCGGTTCTACCGCTGAAGAGGTAGTCAATGGCATACGCACTGTGGTAGCCTTCAATGGGCAGGAGAAAGAAATTAAAAGGTGACCGAGTTCAACTATCGATGGGGTAAACAAATAAATAATTCACAACATGTACTGCTGTGGTTTCAGGTACTCTGACTATCTGGAACAAGGGATGAGGCAAGGTATGGTAAAAGCCTTTCTGACATCCTTTGGGACAGCTTTCATTATGGGTTCACTTTTCGTCTCCATGGGTATATCTTTCTGGTAAGGAGCGCTTCTATTGTGTTAACTATTGATCACTTTGCTACTACCGTAACAGCTACCGTAATCTGCTTACCGTAACCTACCGTAATCTAGAGCAATAAACTTCAGGTATGGTACAAAACTGGTTATCTCCGGTGCCATTACACCTGGTACGGTGTTCTCTGTGTTCTGGGCAGTCATTGGTGGAGCTTTTGCCGTCGGCCAAGCAGCTCCTCAGATCGGTGTCCTCATCTCCAGCATGACGGCTGCTGCTCCGATTTTCTCCATTATCGATCGCGTCTGCCAATTAAACACTCCCCTTCGGAGGATTTTTTGATGGAATACTTTTTCCTATTTCAGAAACCGCCTATCGATTCTCTCTCTAAGGAAGGACGGGTACTTGAAAATGTCAAAGGTCGAATTTCGATATCTGATGTCCACTTCAGCTATCCATCTCGTCCAGAGGTATAGCAATGGTAGAGCTGCATCAGTATTCTCTTTCGTTCTACTTCAGGTTGAAGTTCTAAAAGGCGTCTCACTCAATGTAGAAAGTGGTCAGCACATCGCCCTCGTTGGCCATAGTGGTTGCGGGAAAAGCACACTTTTTGGGCTACTTCTTCGTTTCTATGAACAGCAATCAGGAAAGGTAAAAGCAGGCCATCAAATGATCAAAGGTAATCCCTCAATACTAAGCTCCAGGTATCCATCGATGATGTTCTCGTTTCCGAAATAAACATCGAACATCTGAGGAACATTATTGGAGTCGTTTCTCAGGAGCCAGCGCTGTTTGCTGACACGGTAATTGAACTTTCCTTCAACGATCCTCATATTAGATTGGATTAGAGGTCTCTACAGCTCCCTTTCGTGAGTGATACCGCGGTTGTCCTCAGCCTGTATAAAAAGACGAATTGGAGTTGAGAAAAAGCTATGTCAGACCAATCCAATGGCACCTGAGACTCTACATGCGGATATTTAGCCAGCAGTTTTTAAAAACAACGAGAAGCTCATCACTACTTTCTTTTTTCAATTATGAGCCTACCTGATCACACTACTCGATAGCTTACTTCACCCCCAAGTCACCAATTCCTGAATAATAAAGGGGAGACTATCTAGATTCGTCCCCTCTTCTTTTTCTTGTAAATAATTGACGATACCTCTGGAATTTCAGGTTGAGAACAATATCCGATTGGGTAGAGCGGATATCTCACAGAAGGAAATGGAAGATTGCTGTAAAATGGCAAACGCCCATGAGTTTATTATGAACCTAAGCCAAGTATGTTACACATTCATTACATTATTAACAGCACCACTATCATTTCTAAAGCCGGCCGTACACACTAGTCATGTGAATGTTAGGTCATGACATTCAAGAGTGCGCGGAAAGTCGCAGGGATGGTGAGTAAGAGAAGACGAAAGCCCGATTGACATTGGTTTGATCGGAAGCTAGTACAGTCGTTTACGTCACTGCCCAATTTCGTCATAGCAAAACAGAATATTCAAAAATTGAAAATAAACATGAGCAGCTGAAATCAAAGTGGAGTTTCGAAATGTGACGCCGTACAGGAAAAACCACCGCTCGAATTCATTATGAAATGAATCAATTTTACTAGGCACGGCGCTCTGTGAGAGCTGCGTTTTCTAAGAGTAATGTCGAAAGCTGGGTGTTAATATCACTGTAAAGGAGAGCGGAAAAAAGATAGCCGGACCTGGGCTCGATCGTACCGGTCTCTGTATAACAGTGCCTACTACACTTTCGTAGTCAACTGAGAGCATGTGTCACTTTGACAAATTGTGTGTCAATGCAGGCCTAACAATATCTTACCCACAAAAGTGAAAGAAGGGGTGCTACTCGGTGCCCGGATGGCCCCTGGACGCTAGAACGATGGAGTCCTTGACTGAACACTAGAGTGTTGGCGAAAAAATTTTACGAACTCTCGAAAGAGATGACCTTATATAAACTTTGAAAAACTGTTTCGATAGTCAGAGAAAGAGAAACCACTACGATGAACTGAAAGGCTTGTTTTCAGGGCTATCAGACAAGAATAGGTGAAGGTGGAGTCCAGCTATCCGGTGGACAAAAGCAGCGAGTTGCTATCGCTCGAGCCCTGGTTAGGAATCCACGAATTCTTCTACTGGATGAGGCAACGAGTGCTTTGGATGCAGAAAGCGAAAGTATTGTCCAACAGGCGCTTGAAAATGTACGTTCATCGAGTTCGGTTAATTAAGAGCTGCTGATGTCCATCGAAGAAACTTAGTGATTTATAAGAGAAGATTCCTTATTATAACAAAATTTGAGGAAAGAGTGTTTTGGCGTTAATCGACCTTGGCTCTGGAATGCGCCCTGTTCTAGGCTCCCATTTAGAATCCTAGTGGCGGTTTGAATGCTTGGCTGGGATCGGTCTTGGTTGTCGTTTCTTTTCCAATACAAAAACAAGAAAAAATGTAAAAACAATTATAATCACCTATCCTGCTATCAAATGTTTTGCATCTTAAAATGTCCGAGTATCACATGGTGGAGCTCAATATTCAGGCTCAATCCGGGAGGACCACAGTTTCGATCGCACACAGACTTTCGACAATAAAAAATGTCGATCGCATTTACGTATTCAACAATGGTCGGATAGTGGAAGACGGTGAGCTCGACGGAGAAACGAACCCTTGGCTTGACAGAGCACTCCTACATGTGGAACGAAGTGAGTGAAATAATCTGTTCCTAGGAAACCACGACGAACTCATGAAAATGAATGGGTTGTACTCGGAGTTGGTGAGAGCGCAAGAGATTGAGCAACTTGAGAAAGCTGGGAGCGACGATGAAACTGGTAAGAGTTCCCAGTAAAGAACAGTCTTGGTCTAAAACTACAATAAACCTACCTTGTATGGTGCCACAGCTGAACACAATGTAACACTGATGAGGAGAAGAAGCAAACGCCTCTCCCGTTCCATCTCACGTCCCACGGAACTTCGTGGTCAGGAACTAGAAACCCTCGAGGTAACCTCCGCTTACATCGTACTCTTCACTTTTTTGAGTATCGGAATTCCGAGAATCATTGTTCTCAAGAAAGCTCCACAATTTAGGAAGAAGTCGAAGAGAAAAAAGTGAAAGGAGCAAGTCTCCTAGATATTTTGAAGTTTGCAAGACAGGAATGGTGCCAACTGGCAGTGGCTCTTATCCTTGCCGTAGCCCGTGGGATGACGTTCCCTGTGTTTTCGATAATTTACGGTCGAATGTTCAAGGTGAGAGCATTTAAGCGTTGTGCTATCTGTTGTGAGTTATGGGTAAGCCCACGCAGGTCCAGAAAGTTTGCAATAAATGCAGAAGTGGTTTACAAGTCGTTTTCATGTAGCTTTCAAGAGCCCAGTTTATCATGCTACAACCTCAAATCTATGTACTTTACCTTTGATTCCGTTAAATAGGTCAAAACGGTTCAGGGACATGACCCGGAATGTTCATAAACCATGTCTCGGAAGGGACACTTTTTATGAGATACCTGTTTGAACGAATTTTCGGCTGTAGAGCATGAAATAGTCGGCTTTCTCAAGACCGAAATGGATTTAGGAAGCATGCGATAAGGGCTCAAAGTCTGCCCGAAACGCCCACGGTTGCCAAAGGTGGTATTAAGGGAACTCGTCAGACCGGCCGATGGAGGGTTCTCTGCTTGTCTGTGCCCTCTTACGAAATAACGCAATGTGATTGCAACTGATCGATTTCTTCATAACTATACCTCAATTATTTCATTTTATCTAGAAGAAGCCTCTCCCTTACCGTAATGTAGACCATCGAAAACATTAGTCACAGTGAGGGATCACAGACAAATGAAAGTAGGCGTGGTCCGACAATTTTCGTAGTACTTTCCCCAGTTATTGTTAGCACTAAGAATTCGGCATAGGCAGGATCCCAAATATACCTGGTTTGGGTCGCTTTATTCGATTTTTCTGTACTAACCATCACTTTGCATTCCACCACTCTGTAATCATATCATCGCTGGTCGTGTCATTGATGACTTTGAATTCAGACCTTGACAAGCGGCAGCAACTCCCAAAAGCTACATGGAGCCACGATGAATGCCATATGGTTCTCACTTCTGGGCATTTCTAGCGGTATAAGCACAATGATTTCTGGCTATCTGTTTGGAAGAGTTGGAGAGTCTCTGACAAATAGACTACGTCTATCGTTGTTTACGAACATCGTGAAGCAAGTAAGTGTGGATCGGAATTTCATAGTACCCATATGTAAATCTGATTGAGATACTTCCAGGATGGAGAGTACTTTGACCACGAAGAACATGCTTCAGGAAAATTGACGACAAGACTGGCTACGGACGCACCAAATATTAGAGCGGTAAGGTCCTGCTGTCCGTTTATAAATTGGGAAGGAGCTAAGTTATTAACTCAAAAGGCCCCTATGGCGCTCAACGGGTGATTACTGCAGACACAATTGTATTCGTTAAAGGACCTTTCCTCTATGATGGGCCCACCCGTAGGAGATATAGGGTTTATGAGCTACATATTAACTCATGCTAGCTCACCCGTAGGAGATACAGGGTTTATGAGCTACACATTAACTCATGCTAATATTTCGGAATCCAAAACCCGGTCAGCATCAAGGTCGGCTGCAAAAGCACCCATGTACCTGAGATTGACTTTCCATCACCGAGTATTTTTTAGTGGGGACACTCTCTTTCACAAAACCCTATCATTTGTTTTCAATAAATTTACTTTCAAGGCGATCGATCAACGTCTTGCTGATGTCGTCGCAGCTGTGTCGTCGATAATTGGAGGCATCTCCATAGCATTCTCCTACGGCCCTGCTATGGCACCAATTGGAGTACTTACGGCCGTAGTAAGAAACTGTAGAATTGCAAATACTTCATTCGGTTCCTGCTGCTGCAATTTCAGACTCTAATCACACTGCAAACACTTGTTGCCCGATATCTGAAGGTCCGAGGTCAACGCGATGCGGTTCTAGCCGAGGAACCGTCAAGAGTAAGCCACAGCATTTCTTTTGCCCTGCTAACTTCGAGTATGACTACAGTATTAGTACATTTCAGCTGGCTACAGAAGCGATAGAACAGCATAAAACAGTTCAATATCTAACTAAGGAACAGCAGTTCTTGGATAAGTTCGTTACCCAAATGCATGGTCCTCACAAAAGGGCAATATTTCGAGGTACTGAATTACAAAGTGTTTGCAATACAAAAAATATCTCCCAGTTGTAATAGTGGAAGGAGCAGAAGCAGAATAGAACCTCTATTTGAAGCGGTACTTCCCTTCAGCGAGGAAGGAAGCAAATAGAGGTAGTTATCTGTTCGGAATAACATAATCGATTGAACGGTCCAAATTCGGAAATTGAATACGTGGCGCGTCCCCTACCCACTGACCAGAGCTATCGTTTTGTTGACTAATTTATGTCTTATCTTTCTGTAAATATGCTTATTTATATGAATACTTATTTACTTGTTTCTCCTCAATTTTCCATTTTTCAGGCATTGTTCAGTCCTTGACCTATGCCCTCTCCGTTAGTTTTGTGAATTTGAACTTTGCCATCGCCTATCTTTATGGTATCTGGCTGGTTGGTAGGAGAATCTGTTCACCGTATACGGTGTTCCAGTAAGCTCTACACACTTCCATACACTTGCCCTTGAGGAAGAGTCTCATTAGTTCTTCAGGGTGATTGAATCCCTGAACACCGCGTCGATGTCTTTGATTGCATTTGCCACCTACTTCCCTGAGTATGTCCGTGCTCGACTGTCAGCAGCCCTTCTTTTCCGAATGCTAAGGGACAAACCGAAAATCGACAGTCTGTCTCCATTAGGAATGCAAACTGTGAGTTTCTACCCCAATTTTTCTTCTAACTTTTTGGCAAATTATCGCTTTCTTCAGAAGTTACAAGGATCGATTCACTTTTCGGATCTGTCCTTTTCATATCCCGTCAGTCGTAGAGATATGGTTCTCAAAGGAATCACTCTGAAGGTACTTACGGGCAATTTAGTACGAATATGCTATTTCTGAGGAAAGTATACCACAAAAATGATTTTCAAAGTTCTGTCAGACTTAATTTCTGGACTACGGAGGAATTCTTCCAACTGGGTGATCCTGAAATTCCCTCTTCATCCTAGGCTAATAATAGGAAGTTTATCTTTTGCGAATGGAGAGAAAGAGCGATCAGAACTTGCTACAGAGCGAACCTCTGACAATTACCTGACAATTAAAGAAATTATTACAAAATTGGGGTAGTCTTGTGGAATTGGGAATGAATTTCTGAAGCGCTGAACAGTAGACGCTCACCCTAAAGGCTCAACATCTCTTCTAGAACAGAGCTGAGATCAGCCTTGAGAAACGTGTTTGTGGTACGTCTCCAACTACGAATGATCACTCCAACCTGAGACCCTTCATTATTCAGTCTCTGGAGGCGACACTCGAAACTTGAGTCTTGTCAACTCTTCCCTGAACTCTTTTTAGGTCCCTGCAGGAAAGACTGTTGCATTGGTTGGACCTAGTGGTTGTGGAAAGAGCACTTCTATTCAACTTATCGAGCGATTTTACGATCCTGTGGCTGGAGCTGTGGTGAGTTTTGCGAACGAGAATAAATCCCCCCAACCGCGACTCATCATTAATCTTCACAGTGATTTGCGAACCCTGGATGGGTTCACCCAACTTTATAAAGGTGCATCTGAGTTTTTCGCCTCCTGGCCCTTCCTAGAAATCGCATTCGACTCGTCCATTCCTTTCAAAAAATACGCGAGTTACTGTAGATAGGTTGATGCTACGGATTGAAACTTATGACCACTGAGCTTTGCAGCTTTTCGATGAAGTTGACGCTCGTGAACTTAATTTGAGGCATCTTCGTTCACAAATATCCCTTGTCGGACAAGAACCAATTCTTTTCAACTATTCCATCAGGTACGAAACTTTTCCTTACCATGTGCTTACTATGTATATGTAAAGATTACAGAGAAAATATTGCGTATGGTCTCGAGCAAGCGACTGTTGATCAGATCGAAAATGCAGCTAAGTTAGCGAATGCCCACAATTTTATCATCAAATTACCATCTGTACGTAAGTATTATATAAAAGCGTCAACTGAGTCGAAAAATCGTAGCAATTTTTGCACCTATAAAGCGCGTCTATGCCAAGTGATGAATCAAAGGCTGCTTTCATAGTCCGCGATTTGGCCCGCGAGCGAGCGAGCGAGCGACCGATCGAGCGATTGAAGCGGCGCTTGCCCTAGGTATCGACCAAGACTCAGTTGTAGGCAAGGGCCAAGCGCCGCCCAAAACGCTCGACCGCTCACTCGCTCGTGGGCCAAATCGTGGACTATGAAAGCAGCCAAAGTAGGAAGTTCACCTTTGGTTGAGAGGGCGGTCAATTTGCAACAATTTGCTACAAAAGTGAGCTAGTGCTGGTAAAAGAAATCGTCCTCAATATACTTTATTTCCCTGATTTGCCCAAACTACTGGTGTAAGGCAGGAGACCGACATTTTCAACGACTAGTCTGACTAACAAATGCGTCGTTTGCTACGGTCAAAGACAGCGCTCTGGCTGCACACACATTACAGGTAGGTTTGTTCCCAGCTACAATCGTATGCTGAGAGCAAACCTACCCGCTTACTTTGTTAGCTTATTGCGATCTATTGAAGCAAGCAACTCTGCATGCCTTCACTCTCTCAGCTGCTAATCACTACATATGTTGAGCATTTATGCCCGTAGCCATGATCATGCCCTCTGAATTCATGGGCGATTAATTTGAACTGAAATTTCACATTCATCTCAAAAATTTTGTTAAAACTGAGGTTGTCTCCTACAGTACCCTAGTGTTTGCAGGGCTACGACACGATTGTTGGTGAGCGAGGCAGTATGTTGTCAGGCGGGCAGAAACAACGAATTGCTATAGCACGAGCTGTTATTCGTGATCCGAAAATTCTACTCCTAGATGAAGCTACGAGTGCATTAGATACAGAAAGTGAAAAAGTAAGTCGAAAGTAGGTCCTGGCCCACTGTTTGGTTCTATAAGAGACCACTTCAGATTGTACAAGAAGCGCTGGAAAAAGCGAGACAAGGTCGAACTTGTATTGTCATCGCTCATCGACTGTCTTCTATACAAAATGCAGATCTTATAATTGTCATTAAAGATGGAATGGTTGAGGTAAGACTCTGGATTTCCATCAATCTGCTATTTACACGGCTGGATATGTAGGCGTTGGTTTCTTATGAGCAAGTCCAGGTTTATACCGTCTAAAGTAATGGTATCATACTCATACCTGAACAACCTCTTTGATAGGAAGCCTGTTTTATTAGGCATGTAATAACGATGGAGGAGGGGNGGGGGGGGGGGGCTGACATTTTCAATGGATGGCGGTTGTCATTCATTTGATTTTCCTCTCATTTCAAGAATAATTATTCAAATTGCACACTCAGAAACGGTCCTATTTGTTATCCTTCATCGTAAGAGCTAATTCCAAGAAGCACCATACCACTACCAGAATGGCCGGCAACTAATCAGTAACATTTGACATCATTTTGGATGAAAGTAGTTTCATTAAGCCCCTGAAAAAGGTTGAGGGGTGGTGAGGTCGCTGACCCTGACCTATCTAACTGTCCGTCTACCATTACCAACGGCTTCCAATGATTTCACAGGGCTAGATACTTTTCACTATTACTTTCAAATAGAACTCACGTTTACTGCTAAAAAAGACCTCTCTAAACTAACAAATCCAGCTGAAAAATCATTAATGATCATTTTTCCCATTTTTTTGTTCGTATTTTTTCACCTACATGCGTGTTTCCAGGAGCAAGGGACACACCAGCAATTACTAGCCAGAGAGGGCCTCTATGCAAGCATGGTAACCAAACAAGATCTCAAATAACCTACGAGTTAAAGTCTTTCTCTTACGTTGTTCAAATAAAACGTCACTTTATCAAAGACACATTCAGTGTTTACTGTGTACAATGTAACAGGAAATGGATCTCAGAGTTTGCTTGTCCCTAGTTTTCTGTACATATCACCCTCGTATGCAGAAGTGGTGTAGTGGCAAGTGTCGCACTATCACCATCACGCACGCGCGGTCACGGGTTCGAACCCCAGATCGATGTCCGCCTAGGTCAACTAAGCCTTCTATCTCTCCTGAGTCGGTTGATTACTACCAGACCCGCCTGGGAATATAAAAGCACTGGCTTATACTTCAGCTGGCCACCGTAAGTCACTGTATAGGCCACATACGCATTCAATGCGCCACTACGATTCTGAATGGAAGTTGAATGCGGGGCTCATAAAGAATGAGTTGGTCAACGTCCAGAGAGTTTATCCTTCAATTCTGCCTGACTAAGAGGCCATACCACTCTACCGAACAATTAACCTGCTAATCAGTTCTTTGTTGTTCTAGAAGTTTATTATTTATTCAATTTTAAACCTATGTACAGTAGCGGACAGTACTGAAGATTAGACTTTTGGAGAAGATTTCAGAAATTACAGATTTTTAAAACCATGTAATCGAAGAATCACAGACGACCTCTTCAGCCCCTACGGCAAATCTGTTTACTTAGGATGGTTACTGCTAAGTGGGCAAATGGCATACGTAAAGATTAAAGTTGCCATTTTACAGATCCTACATATCATACATAGGGAAGCTGGAGAATCTCAGACCCCACTGATCGGCCTTCAGTGGATTCTTCCTTTGAAGTGTGGTCAGCAGCCCCCGCGATCCAGGCTACCCGATGGCTAAACACACAAAAGGGAGTGAGGGTAGGAGCTCAAGAAAATTTTCCTCTCGAATACAATTCTCTCATTTTGGCAAAAACGAGTCGACATGATTCGAACTGCTATGATGCTCCCCTGAATACCCCCGGTAATGATGAGATTGAAAGAGAACAAACGATCGGCTGACAGGGATTGGAAATTGCGGTGGTTGGCCTTCACGAAATAGGATATACAGGTTCCAGATCGTGTAGTGCGGCTACTTCGCTGCCCTACACTGACGGCCTTGAAGAGGACACCACGGAAAAACCCGAAAGTCCTACATTTCTGATCTATACTGCCTCCTACAAATCAGTAAGATTTAATGATCTTGAAAGAACTGACTCATCTGTTTGCCTTGACCCAGAAACCCTACGTTTAGTGGGGAAGGAACTCTAGCATAGCTTTCCAGACAGAAGCTCACCTCAGCTCACCTTTAAAATATATGAATGCAGAGCTAAATGTGGGTTGTGATGAAGCCGTTGATATGGGAAAGAACCAAGAATTCAGCCCCTTCGATACAAGCATGAAATGTGGGTTGATGCAGAAATCTTGAGACAGTTGGTTGCACGTTCTAAATTCTTTGACAATTTTTAAGCTCCCATTCATTGAACTATATAATGACCATAATGACCATCATTATCTAATGCACTCATTTAAGAAACGGGCAGGTCGGCTGTTACCTTTTCTCCAAAAGTGAATAGTCAAAGAAGTCAGGCACAGCATATCTGTATGTCCCAGTCAGTCAGCCGCAGCTCCTCTCACCCAGAAAGAAGGACTTGTTGCAGGGTCTGGGAACGAGAGATGAGAGCTGGCTCTTCGATGACAGGGACAACAAATTCGCTGTCTAGCGCCTAAAATTAGGTGATAAGCGAAATCTAAGTTAGAACAATACAAGAAGAAAGCTTTGCTACTGTGCATCCGGGAAAAATTGAGGAGAGGAGGGGCATAAAATAAGTTGCTAGCTCAGGATCAGACAATGCAGCTACCATACACAGCAGAAACTCTCGTAGAATTGCTGAAAAGGGACCGAAAAAAGTATCAAATGCAAGCTGAATACGGTAGTTGGCGATCCGAATAGTTGTACGCAGAACGCAAACTTGCGTCCCTACCATGCACTCAACGATCAAATTTTAAACTGGGCTGAACTTTCTCATTTTGCGACACGTTTAGTTAAACCATCGCTCGATGTTAATCATGCCTCTGAGGTCTTCTTCACTTGAAGCTATCGTTTTAGATGTCAGGAGGAATAGAAAGAAGCGAAACATGGGTAGGTTTTGGTGATGGAATTCCATGTGTTCTAGGAATCGATGAGGCAGGTCGAGGTACGTCTTGTAAAATCGATTATTTTCCTTTTATTTCGGTCTTTTGATGTTTATTTGTCTGACGCCTGTTCGCTATTTGCAAATTCTGTTCTAGACTCTTGTTTCCATCTGGTGTTCCTGGATTAGCGTGAAGGTTTTGGGAACGTACCCTTAAAAGTGCTGCTATCGATTATTCCGCTGTATTTCAAACATTAGTCGGTCACAATACGAGTGGAAATGGGATTTAACGTAAATTGCCAAACTCTTAGATCTAAGCAAGTCCAGTCATACCTTTACATTGATATTGATCTGAATATCCGTTCATTTTTCAAATTTTTCCTTCAACCTCACATTTGACTATTCCACACTTTGCTGCCGTATTAGATTTCGGTTGGTTGTGAATGAATCACGCTTAGCACAGAATGACGTCTTCTCGTGTCATGATGACGTGATTTCCATGATTTTCATTCAATGACATGCAGAAAACTCATTTATGAAAGTGCACTCGAATGAGATCGCTGGGGAAGTGGTTCTCGAGACGCTTTCCCTTCGCTGTCTTTTCAAATGAAGTATTATACCGTTACTCATTAATCATTCAGTCTCATGAAGCCTCCCTGTTCTAATATATTCGTTGTGCTTCTTGGATTCGACCAGTTCTGCTGCATGTTTTCTATCGTGGCCTGTGAGATGTACACGTCAGCGGTCATCCCATTTTACACTAGTATGCATAGTTTGATTGCAGCATGAAAGTTGTGGTAGGAGGTGTATGCTGGACTCAAGCTATCTTAATGATATGATCATGATGTGGGTTGTCGTGCCTGTTGTCGAGCATAATTGGCTATTTTCAACTGACTACAGCATGGTAATTCATATTCCTACCTCAAAACCAAAACCAGTCCAGTCGTCTTCGAAAATTTTCTACTAGAAATATTTTCGAAAAGTTAACATCTTATATATTCAAACTGAACGATAGGTAGTCTTTCTTTCACGCTTACCGCTAGCACTGAGGTAACTTCTAGAAAAAAAGCGAATTCTTCAATCCCAAACATTTTCCAATTAAGGTCAGATTATTTTCGTGATCATTCAAATACCTGTCGTCAGTTCTCCTTTCTAATCTCATGAATTGTTTGTTGATAAGTTATTATTAGGGTTCCTTTACGGTTTTGGAGCGTGTTGTTTCCCACAGCCAGAAAATCCTTTCTGTAAGGAGAAAGCATATCGCCTCACTCCCTGTTTAGGTCTTAGGCGACAAAACAAATATTAGTAGGGTTGTTGAGTAGTTCCACTTGATTACTTTAAAAATTTTAGGGCCAGTTCTCGGACCAATGGTATACGGATGTGCCATTTCTCCAATAGACAAAGATAGTGAACTAAGAGAGCTGGGTGTCGCGGATTCTAAGGCTCTCACCGAAATAAAGCGTGAAGAGATATTTGATGACATGAATAACAACGAAGAAACTAAGCAGGTGAAGGATGCTTTGTCTCGCTCACCTTTTTTCTCATTTTATGAGATTCCAATGGTTTGACTACTTCCTCATATTGATGACTTTCGCTGGGTGGGCTCCTACTGCAAATCGAATTGCCATGAAAGAAAATTTAGGAAATTCAAGAGAAATTCTTTATACAAATGCTGTGCTTGACATAATTACGAACTTACGCTCTTAATATTTCCACGAAATGATTTCCTGCAGGTTGTCGCCTTTGCTGTTTGCTGTTTGTCTGCTCAGCACATTAGTACATCAATGTTGAGACGGTTAAAATGTTCCCTCAACGAAATATCGCATAATGCTGCCATAAATTTGATAAGTGATGCCCTATCGTCTAAAGTAAATGTGGTTGAAGTAAGTTGAAATTCTATTTTATTGCTGCTCTTTCAAAGCTTGATGTTGTGTTCCGAACATTACTCCAGTTTATGTTGTGTCTTCTATCAAGCTGCGTATATTATAATGAGCATTTTGCAGATAAAGGTGGATACGGTAGGACCCAAAGCAACGTATCAATCTAAACTAGAGAAGATATTTCCTGGAATATCTATTACGGTAATTTTTTCGAGTTTATACTGCTTCCTCGTTTGGTCCTGTAGTGAATTAACGNCGTAAATTTTGAACGTGAGAGATGCTGTTTAGCCTGCTGGCTGAGCTGGTATTCATAGCTCTTTTGTGCTCGCTATGGTTGTGCATTCCAAGCCATCGGCTGCTATGCTTGTGATTTTTTCACTTGTCCCAGTTACTGTCATTGAAAAACTTTCACGGGAGCCCCATTTTTCAGGTAACCGAGAAGGCTGACGCCCTCTTTCCAATTGTCAGTGCTGCTTCTATAGCTGCTAAAGTGACGCGTGATCGCCGCCTTCGGTCATGGAAATTCGCTGAGCCCGATGTAAAAATTCCAGCTGACGGTTATGGTAGTGGTTACCCTGGAGGTTAGCTTTTTTCACAGCCCAATTAGTCTTGATCTTGCAGTATTTCTCGGACCATACGTCTTCATATTATCCAACTGTTTTCAGATCCAAATACCAAAAAGTTTCTGGTGGATAGTGTGGATCCCATATTTGGATATTCATCTCTAGTACGGTTTTCATGGAAAACTGCTGAAGTTTTAGTCGATAAAAATTGTGTAAAGGCAGAATGGCGAGTTGAAATCATAAACTTTAATTGTTTCTAGTTCTAACAATACGTCAAATATTTCAGGGAGGAACAGGAAGTCAACGCGCCTTCGGTTAAAGGTTGGCTTACTTCAAAAGCGGACTTGCCTAAAAGGCATGTGTATTATGCAGATAGGACCATTCAGAATGTTGCGTCTTTCTAATCTTGAACGGATCAGTACTTTCCTTCCTTTTTTCATTTGCTCATTCCACTTAATGATGTTGCGATCTCCACAGCCTTTCCTTGTTTTATAGGCCTTTCTCGTTTTTGTATGTATCAATTTTTGAAGGTTGCTCACCTAGGGGTACTAATGAAATAAAGGCTTTAATTTTCGAAGCACTGTTTCTATCTTGATGGTAATATTCCATAGTATCTCACTATTTACCCACGAAAGTGCTAACTAGCTCAATCTTAAAGCATTGCTTCAGATGGGGTCTTGGTTCAGCCTATCGACGATTTTAACTCTTATGACTGCGTATTATATTGGTCATATGATAAATACTTTCTATAAAATATATTCGGTACCATCTTGTAAGGAAGGTCTTGCATGTGGAAAGGTAGGTTTTCAAATCTGTTATAAAAGCAGGTTTAGCTACATTATATATACACAGACAGATACATCGTTCTTTCTCTGCATTTTTCAGCCTCTTCTACCTCTTCAAAAGGACGGAAAATTTCCGCTGGTTCAGTTCCGTGTATATGCTTCTGATAAAAGTTTCTCCATAGGAAAATTGGAGAAAATGATAAACAATTTTCAGCTGGCTGATCCACAAGACATTGAGGTGCGAATAACAGTTTTGATTTTGTAGTTGTCAATGTTTCAGTGAGAGAGATTTGACCCGGGTTAGCGTAGTCATAAGCTGCAATTCTCGTTCTTCCCTCTGAAATCCCTTGAATCCTGTAAGTATCCGTCCACATTTAGAATATGTGGTTAAAACCTAATATTTGAAGCCGTGAAGGCTAAGTGAAGACAATTAACAGAGCCGGCCGCTGTCAAGTTCCGTTTTCCCTAAAATTTAAGTTTGAAGGGACAGAGGAACTTGAGTAAAACGTCTGGCTACGTTATTCGTGTCTGGATTGATGAAATGCCAATATGAATATGTTTGTCCAACATCATTAAGTCAATACTTTTTATCGCTCTGGAGTGGCATAAAAAGGATCAGCTTAAAGAGCTTGTTCATTCCTGATTTGAATCCACCTGCGCGTTCGCTTCTATTCATAATTGCAATGATTTGGCTTATCCAACTACTTATGGAGAACGGAAACGTAACCGTTCAAGTTAGTGCTCCGGCATTAGTCTGTTGCCATTGAATTGCCATTGTTTCTATGAGTGATTATCGAGTTGACATTATTCCCTACTTCTAGCAGTAGTGCAACTTGACCCCCCGAACCACCCCAGTCCCGAACCAATGTTCAACTCGGTTACTTTATGGAGAGAAGTTGTTCCAAAAGTTTGGATAGATGATAAGGCAAACGGGGTGTAGATTATTTATCTGATTAGGTGGACATAGTAAGAAGGGCAAGTGCCAGCAAGAACTACCATTCGGGAGACAGCAAATAAGTATCACAACACTCCGCAAATATTTGCGAACTGTTTTTTTTTTTGCATTGGTTCGTTCTGAGGTTCTGGTGGATCTTTGTTGCTTCTTTTTAGTTTATTGGCTATCGGT
>UZAF01016357.1:43682-81113 GCA_900617895.1 Haemonchus placei | reverse complement strand
TTTTCATGCTTGGTCTTAAGGCACTGGTGATCTCCATAGCGCTCTCACCCAGAAAAAAGTTAGTTAGAGTACGCCATTTTGCATTTCAGGAAAGGAACTCTCCTCGAGCTGCATGAGCTCTTTTGGCTGCCTCGATTTCGTAATATAGGAGCCAGTCGCACGCAACAGGTAGTCCGATGAATATAGTAATCTCAATAATAAAGCAGTCAGATAAGTGACAGTATAGCAAAGAAAAAATAAGCAATCCACATCGTAGTAAACCTAATGGCAGCTACGCTGTACAATAATCGGAATAAACATAGCACCACACGTTCTGAAGAAAAAAAGAATGAAATGCATGCATGAACTTTCGAAACACCACACGATCAGTCTGTTATACATTTGCACTGCAAGTTACTTTGGGTTGGGAATGTCAGGCTCCGAAATGACCAAGAGACTACCGCTTCTTTGTAACTGAACAGTATACATTTAAAAATGGGAGTAAAAAAGCTCAAAAAGCAGGACAAATGATGAAAATACGCGTTACCAATAGAAAGGATACAAGTAGGTCCGCAATAAGTCGTCTTATAGCAGTTGCGCCATTGATCAGGCGTCTATGGCTGCTTTCATAGTCCGCCGGCCAGCTTGCGAGCGTGCACCCGGAAGGTATCAATCAAGATTCAGTTTGTAAACAGGTGACAAGCGCCGCCCTCCTCCGACGCGTGCGCGGGCCGGTGGCGGACTATGAAGGCAGCCGATAAGTGGATATGGGCCAGTGGGGCAATTATAAGCCGGTGCGCCCCAATGGCAAGTTGGATGCGGGCGGCCGCTTCAAACGACCGCCTCCGTTTGTATTATTAGTGCCGTTTGGATTGCCCGAGCACTGCCTCCCAACCGAACCCTAAGCATCGTTTTTATTAGGCTTACATGGTAGAAGAGTTGTGGACAAACTTCGGCCTCGGACGGTATTCGGACCTGCCTGTATAGTACAAGCCGAGGTTAAAGTCCTGTCTATCCCCGAGATTTTGTCCTTATGTCGCCAACTTTGGGGAATTTTTCATGACGTGCTGAAGTGAACAAACCGCAGTCAACAATATGTCAAGTAAGAACAAGTTTTCATTGGGATACTAAGCCGCTCTTCTCCAATCCTTTATCTGAAGTTCCTACTAAAATCGGTGCCCTTCCTAATAGTATTACTTTTTTGGACCCACAGTTTTTGAGTACTTTGGGTCTTTCAAGTGAAGTGATCCTCCCGTTTACAAATCTGATAGAAGGAGTTGGAAGTGCTCCTCCTGCTTGAGAGAAGCTCTTTTATTTCCCTTTATTATTCATCAGAATTTGAACCACACTTTTGTTCCGGTGTTTTCGTTGATTTTGAAGTTTAAACTGACCATAGTGGCGTGGCGAACCACGTCACAACTATTCGAACTTCGTAGATTTGTTTGTCAGATCTCCTTATTTTGGTATACTACCCCATAAATTTTTTTCGGGGACGGGCAGTAAGAACGGTTTTGTGTAATCGATCCGCCGCACGCGGCTGTCGCGAATCATTTGCCTCATTACAATAGTTCTAGCGTCTTCATACAGCTCAATCGCTATGCGATTACTACTCTTATCATGATTCTACTGTTATTTCTTTTGTTCCTGTATTTCTTTCTTGCTGCTGCACTCTGTTACATTTCTTCGCGCGCGACGTCTCTCTAGCCGCGACGCTACAGATTCGTTCCTACTGCCCCACACCCATTTTCTCGCTATTTCGGTTTTGGTAGAAGAGTCGCTTCATTTGTAACTCCAAAGTGAACAGCTAATAATATCTGCTCAATATTTAGAACTGCGATCATTCCAGCGTCACTCGTTAGTATCACTGCGTCGAGTCTGGCCTCCGGAGCCCCTGCGGTTGGAGGAGGTTATCAGCTTTTCAAGTTGATGATTTATACATACCCTTCAAGGCTCAATCTTAGTGTTGGTTTATTATTGACTTTGGTGACCGCCATTCTGTTCTTGGGTGTTTATTATTGAACCCATCTTTGGAATGGGTCTACTCATGGGGTTCCACTCAGAATCTTAGTGACTAAGCGTGCTTGGCCTGTGACCTTAAGGGTTTCTTAATCTGTTCTGAACTTAGAACACAACTACGATTGCAAGCAGTAGCTTGCAGAGTGCACCCGATGTTCAAGTCAGCGCTTTTGTGTTGATAGGTCAGTTTTCTGTTCATCAAGCAATGCTGAATTCCTATGCTTTGGTGCTACTGCCTATGCTTTCGTCACTACCATCGAATGGTTGGCTTGTTGGTCTGAAATCTCCCTCCTACGTCTTCTACTGCCCGACGGAGTTTACGTTAGAGCCTTAATTATTTTTATCAATATTTATATAGATATCTTCAGGGTGTCCCAAAACTATGGGCGCCAAAATTCAGGAACTTATAAGGTAGAAGTAATTTACCAAACTCACTTCACCCGCTGTTGGTTAGTTGCACATGTAGGTTCAATTGCAATGTGAATTGTTACTGCAGTGAAACTCCGAATATTTTTCAGATGGCGGAGGCTCATTCAATGCCACTTGCAATCATTGGCATGACAGAGGTGGAAGGGCATTCCGTAAAGGAGGCCATTAAGACTATAGAAAATAAGATTGAATCGGAGACAAACCCGGAGGAGGTAGAAAGGCCATTGTTTCTAAAAATAAGGCTGTTAAAATGGCCCGTCTGCCAGTCGGTCGTGATCCTGGGTGGCCCATCAAAAGGAAGTCGACGGGCACGGCTATCGGTGTTTTCGCGATGGAATAATGTAATGCAGAAGCCTCATTGCTGTTCTTATTGCATGCAGAGATCCCAGTTTATTTCGGGTCTCAACGCAGTAAGAAGTGAAAAAATGCAGAAGGCTGCTGACTCGCTTGAAGGCACGTTCACGTTGAAAATGATTACTGAGTTCTTTTCTTAGGAATACTCAGTGGCCCCCATGGGTGGTAGAAGGAGTCCTTCTCGCTCCCAAAATCTCGACGGTCCCGGCATATTGGATGCTCTGTTGCTGTCTTGAGTGGCTTTATGCATCCCTGCATCGTTTTCGCTAGCTCAAAAATTTTTTATGCGAAATCTTTTTCTTCGAAAAACAAAACGATCGTGCTTCGTATAAAATTATCGAACGTGCACCCTATAACAAAAAAGGTATTATAAGAACAGCAAAATGATGTTTTTCGAGGGAATCACTGGCAACGGCAAGACGCTCCTGGTTTCGTCGGTGCCGACGTCAAAAATTGGCAAAGACCATTACTCATTGGGCATGCTGATTGACGTAATGAAGCCTGATCTAACTCCGCCTCCTGAAGCAGCTCGTCGTCTTTCCAGCAGAACAATACTCTGGCCCACAGAGCCGAACTTGCTCGGGAGTGGCGCCGACGCGAGCTGCGCGACTTCGTTAGCAAAGAGGAACGACCATGCTGCCCTCCAGATCTTAATTCTCTTGACTTCTCCGTGTGGTCTCTGATTAGAAGGGGACCTATCTGGTTTCCAGTCCCAGTTTGGAGTCCTAAAAAGCACGACTCAAAAAGGGCTCAGAAGAAATGCAGGAAGATACCCGCGTGTAACATGCGAGGTGTTCGAGAGCAAACTTTGGGCCTGTTTCCACGCTCATAGGGGGAGGGGAGGGGGTATTTTGAAATGTGACTGTAGCATGTAGCACATGATGTATGCAAAAGTGTTCATAGATTTCATTGTCATTCTCAGCTGAGAAGCTTGAAATACATTGCAATGAATTGGCGCCTGTAATTTAGTGATGCCCTCGATATATTATCTAACCAATAGTTCAATGGCACGTCTGCATGTCCGATCGGCTAAGATTAGGCCACTCGGCTCCCTCTGATCTAGAGTGGCTATAGCCGCGATGGTGGATACTCAGCACTGGCCCTGGAAAGGCGGTGTTGAGAATTCAAGGAGCAGGTTCGCTGAAACAGCAATAAAACAGCCTCAGTACCCAGCACACGGGTCCAGCCGTCTTCGCCGTCTGACGGTATGGCAATCGGTGAGAGGCGAAGAAATCATGGGTTGCGCAAGACGCCTGGATTTGGACCACGAAAGCTTCCTCCCCCCCCCCCCNCCTCCCCCCCTCCCACAGTATTTCCAACGCCACTTTTCATGAACTCCTCGAGGCGTCAAGTCGCATGTGATTGCGCCGCAAGAAATCGAGAGCAAGAGTATTGGCGTGCGACGGATGAATGATGGGACCCTAATCATTCGTAGTGAATACTTCCATGCGAAATGTCGGCGGCGTTTGTTTTGTCGTGCACCGTCCTGTCGTCCATCTCATCAATTCTATCGGGGTCCTGTCTCTTCGCTTTGTCATGCTACTCCTATGACATGCGCACCTGAGAACCATCTTTATCGTCGACTGCTATTCTTCACACTAAACCGCTGACGGAGTAGAGCTCTATGCGTTTTAGACTTGAACTTGAAGAGATAATCCACAACAAGTCCTTCTACAATTTCGTTGTAGTTGAGATTTCAACGATTTCAAGGATTGACGAAGCGTCAGAGGAGGAGTTCAGATTGGAAAGTTCGGAATTGGGGATAGGAACGAAAACGGAACGGAAACCATCTAGCTAGGCTTCTCTCGACTCTTCCATGGCAACTCTTCATTCCAGAAGAAGTGACATCGCCGTTGGACATGAGAGTCTCCAAGCGCTACACCTCAAACTGAACTGGATCACATAATAATGAACAGAAAGTGGTGCTTACTGGATGTTGGTGTGATATCATCTTTCTGCAGTGTTTCTGATCATCGACTCCTTCGCGCCTAGATCCGATCCAGTCACAAGCTGGGAACGTCTCTCAACATCGCGCATAGAGCTCGAAGCATGTTGTATACGACGGAGATGCTATAAGCGACGCTTTGTCCCGATATGGTCAACATGGATGACCCGACCGAAGACTACGATGCGCTGGTTCGAGGTCTCTACTTCTACTGGGCACGTCAGGCTTCCCGAAATGGATACCTCACCTTGCTTTCCAGATGCTCAAGACAAGAAAAACTTGAGGCTTACCAGAACGCCATAAATCTTGGAAGGTTGCAAGCAAATGTCAGCTACAGAAGAGCAGTGCACCGAGACCTTCAGCTATACATGGAGTGGAGACTACTGAAGGCATCTTTGGAGCCTTGAACAGAACTGTATCACCTGTCACCTGTCATCACCTGTCATCCCGATGATCGTCGATTTCCTCGAGCGGACGCCAGTAACGTCTCCGTTCTTCCCCATCGCGAGCCAGAGTAGTATAGTGAGTCGTAGTTGCTCGAGGGACACTGAGCAAAACATCTCTTTCTTCAAGGCTTTCGTGAACAAGTCTGGCCATCGGGCTGGCCGTCGTCCTGGTGTTCGTTCGACGTCACGAGGGATTCGGCCCGTAACCGCCCTGGTCCAACATTCATCTCTATCGCATAATGTGTCCGGCCCATCTTATTTTCGATTTCTTATCGTAATCAACGGCATCCCGGATCTTCGTTCGTCGACGGAGCACGGAACTTCAGATTCCCTTCTACACTTGCGCATATAGGGAAATTTCGAGCATCGTCCTTCCCACAGCGTTGAATGACGCTAATTGCATGCTAATCCTGTTTCCGTAGAGTCCAAGTCTCTGAGGCTTATGTCAAAACAGAAGGATCGCAGAATCGAAAAGATGAGCGCGGAGCCTGATGTTCTTCGTTTTCTTCACTACTACCTCGATGTTCTTAAGTGCTCCTCACCCCGTGCGTTTCCGTTTGCATAAGCACGATGTCAGCTGCAAAGCGGAGATGATGTAAGTAGCGACCGTCGACCTTCACTCCCATGCCTTTCCATTCCATATGACGCATGACGTTGATATGACCTTTTTATAGAATGGAGAGATCCTGTCTCTACAGTATCTAAGGCTTACTTCAACTCGATGAACGTAAGACATAACGGCATTTTGTACTCCCGCGATACTTCAGTGAGGCTTGCAGCGGTGTGAATGCGATCCGTTGTGCTGAACCCTTTCACAAGCCCTGCTTGCTGTGGCTGTCCTTCATCTTATATTTTGCTAATCCTTTTGAGGATGACTAGTGTGAAGAGTTCATAGATTGCAGGCAGCAGGCAAATTGGGCGATAATTGCCAGTGTCGTCTGGATCTCCCTTTTTTACAGCAACACGGTCTTGCTAGATTTCCACGAAGTGGGCACCGGGCACTTTGATTCCGACAGGTACCGCACGAGAAGCTGGGCCAGGGTTTTGACAATTAATGGCGGAAGACTCTTTAGATGTTCTGCTTTGATCCTGTCGAGACCGGGTGCTGTACCATTTCTCATCGACGTGATGAACTGTCGAATTTCAGAAGGGAGAACTGAGGGGACGACATATCTGCTCGCCTAAGATGGTAGGTAGGCAGGCAGACGTGGTAGAAGACCTTCTCCATCGCCCTTGCAGTAACAGTTCCGTCACGACGACGGGAAGCCATCTTGGTCATATAATTGACGACGCTCCGACGCGCTTTGCGAATGTTCTTCCCACCCTCGGCGGCTTCAGTCAAAACTGCTGCTTTTCTCTCTAGCTTCGCAAGTTCGGACATTAGCTGGTTATTGCCTACAGCTGGCGCGATTACACGCTGGCGTACCAGCACAAGAGACTTGGAAGAAAGACGTTTCTTGACATCTTTGAGGCCCTCAGCTTTCCTGGCGCAATCATGACGATGTTCGACGAACCGGTCGTATTCGTCATCTATGTTGTCGCCGACGGAATTTCGCCAATAAAGCGAAGTGATTCAAATTGACAACAGTCTTGGGGCATCGTTTCCTGAACTTCGCAGCTCTTCTCCACGCACTGGAATGTGGAATCTAGCGCGGAGGAGATGATGGTTTGATCCTGCGTAGATCATAGGAACAACAGTAACGTCAGTCAGGCAAAATCGATTGACGATGATGCGATCTATTTCATTATGGAACTGTCCACCAGGTGACTCCCATGTCCATCGCAGATGAGATGGTTCTGGAACGGCGAGTTAACATGAGTGGTGTGGGTCGACATAATAAGCTCAGACAGCCTTTCACCCTGCCCATTCCATTCCATTCCGCTAACCCCGACGTGGAGCTCTTCAGCCGTCCCTCTGGGGCCAATCTAGGCGTTAAAATAACCGACGATTAGACTGAAGAAAGTGTGGTCTTCTCTGTAGAGCCTCTCCATATAGCACGATCCATATAGAACGCCTCCAGCTCTCTTCCGTCGTAGTTCGATGTTTGTGCGTAAACAATGAAGACTGTTAGACCTGAGGCTGAGCCACATCTTCCCAATTGCAAATGTCCGATTCGGGTTGTCAAGCTTTTGTACGAATCTATCTTCATGGCCAAGTGCGTGTTGACGAGCACACCTGCGCCGCCGACGACTGTACTGTTGCATGTTTCAAGGAACGGTTTCTCTGCAGTCTCAAATACAGCGTGCAGCTTTCGATGCCTTCTTCTCCCGGTCATTCCGATAAAATCGTACTTGATCTTTCCAGTTTGCATCATCAGGTCTCCTACACACGCTCTCGATGCACGTCCGTGCCTTGAAAGTACAGTTCGCCATCATAGTCCCCCTCCGTTTGGGCAGCCGGTTTTGATCTGAAATTTTGCAGCCTCTCCCGAGCGGTCCTGCTTAAGGCTGCCGTATCGGGGGCCTTCTCAGCTTCAGTTTGGCCCATTTTTACTACTGTTTTTGGCATATGAATATCCATGTGTAGTATGTCAGGCTCTAACACGTGAGGGGCCGTGGGTTCTTCCGCGCCTGATATCCCTTTTTTGCCTGTCAGAAGGCATGCTCAGCGCACAGCAGTTATGCTCTTGCCGCATTTGGGGAAGAATCCAAGGGGTGGGAAGAACTGGGAATTTGTAGCAATTTGATGGTGCAATGATAAGAAGTACGAAATGAGACGATTTACTTGACCGGTGCAGCCACAACCTTTGTCATTAAGCTACCCGTACACTGTGTTTGAGCCAACTTTTGTATTGAGGTGCGGGCACAACTTTTGTCAATAAGCTGCGCGTACATCGTGTTTGTGCCTTTTCTCGTGTAATAGCGCTCGTTTCGGACAACAGCTGCGATGGATAGGAAGTTGTGTACGAGAAGGGCGAAAGGACGCATTTTATCGCTAAGAGAGAAGAGCGAATAAATGGTTGCACAGGGAACCGAAGTGTGTGGGTTTTTATGATTCGTATGGTTACCTCTGTATCACTGTTCAGGTGATGATAAGAAAAGATGTTGAGCAATGTTATTTCCACAACAAGGGACGAGGGAGTCATCTTGATAAATGGGTAATTGAAAAGGTTGTGAAAGGATAAGTCAAAGGATAAAATTTTTGGCGTTAATCAATGCCGTCTGAGGGATGCGCCCCGCACTCGACTCCAATTCAGGATCGTAGTATCGTGATGAGTGCGTATGTGGCCTATACAATGACTTGCGGTGGCCAGCCGATGTACAAGTCAGTGCTTTTTTCCTCCCAGACAAGCCTGGTACCAATCAACCGACCCCGGAGGGATGGGAGGCTTGGTTGGCTTAGCCGGGCACCGATCCGGGATTCAAACCCCTAACCGTGCGTGTGATGTAGTGCGCCACTTGTATACCGCCTCCGACCTGGGAAGGATGTAAAAGAGAAATATAATTGGAGATTTGCAGCCAGCTTTTGTTGTGGTGTTGGAAGTGAAATGCAGAGCTGTATCTTATGAATATTTCTCAGTACCCCTCAGCATTTCCAGGTACACGTCAGATGCGATGTCGAGCCAAGATTGTTCGAGGAAATTCCGTAAGGAACTGTTGGAAGATTGCGCCTTCATCATCCAGAAGTATAACTCTTGACAAAACTTTATTTTGCTCGAGGCATCAGGATTGCTTTCTGTGTCACTTATCTTGTCTCTACTGCGGCTGCTTCTCTGGCTCGGTTAGTACATGATTCCGCTGTATTTCATAAATTTCATTGCACTGAGCTCAAACTTGTGGTGCATGTCGCAAAGAAGGGCGAAGGAGTGAGCTCCATTGTGCATCGTATCGCTCATTCAAGGTGTTCTTAAACATATTTCAAAGAGGTCAAGATAACCTAATTTTATTACTAATCTACGCTTTCATCCATGGAATCATCAGATTAGGCCCATGTTATTAGTAGTTTCGCCCTAAACTGTTCGCCTTTCCCTCACCATTTTGAATTTTTCTCGCAATCCATTTTTTATCATATCTCATTTTCGCGTCTCTTTGAACATTCTCGCTTCAATAGTGCCAGTAGTCAACAACAGAAACAAATATTCAGTGCAGGCATTGGACGACATCTCTGCGTTAGAACGCAGGTACTATTACGGTGAATCTGCTCACTCGTTCATACTCTTTTTAGGACTTTGAGATACTAAAAGATAGGTCATTATTTCTGAATGGCATTAAAGTGCAAAAAAATTATCAAAATGGGAATGATGTAGTGGGTTGAGACACAATTATGGCAGATTTCTTCGTGGCTTCTTTTCTCTCGATGCAACTTGAATATTGAATTCGGGATCTAATAGAAATAATCTTCTTGCTATCCTGAACAGATATGTTTAGAAAGTCATCTTCATATACGCCACATTATGCTCTATTATTTCGAGAAAGGTTGGAAGGTAGCACAATCATAAAGTGATGTCAACGAACTTCACGGCGATGTAACAGTCAGCCAAAGCCGAATAAGGAATGGAATCTGCTGCTACCTTAGCCTTATTCATCAACAGAAATTCCTATGGATCATCACATCAATCGTCGGTAGAAAAATTGACAAGCGAACAAAACTTTCGACGAAATGGATGACTTGATGTCCGTCGTCATGGATTGGATAGCCTCCAAGAATCGAAATCTCTTCGCCTGTGGAATCCGACTGCATAGCAAATGGGAAGTAGTTCTTGACGTGTATGGTGGATATGTTCCAGAGTAGTTATTTGAAAATATTTTTGCTAAAGACTTCTAGAGTTTTTTTGGTAAAATTTTCGAATAAATCCGCTATAGTTTTGCAACAACCTAATGGCTGTCATAAATTGTCAGGTAAGACTTTGCCGTTTAAACATTAGAACTAGCACACTGCGCCACAGAACATCTCAGAACCGCCAATTGTGTCGTTCATCGGTAGCGAAGAAAGCAAAAAAATTGGCAGAATCTACGAAATACAAGGTTTCAGAAAAATAGTGAAAATGGAAGGGGGGGGGGTTGAACGAGTTCACCATGAGAAAATGGCATGGGATTGATGTTCGGGTGTACTTTTAGTCGCCATTGCCTCGAAAGCTGGCTACAGTAAGCCAAGAACGTCAGTGGTTGCTTTCTACCAAGGGCCATGCGTTGTTGATTTTTTTTCTGAAATAGTTGCTTCATTTCAACATATTTTTGTTATATAGTTAATGGTGAGGTCGCTATAGCGCACGAATGCTCTTTCGGTGGGCATAGACGCCGTCAAGGCCGCTCTTTCAGCTGCTAATGTGCCCTTCTCAGCTGTTCTCGGCCGGCTTACGACCACCGCCCTATATGGCCTTCATGAAAACTACAGTTTCGCCTAATTGAAACAGGAACTGTTCTCATCATTAATTGTGAGGTTTGATGTATAGAGCGTCACGTCACTGTTAATCCTAATTTCAGCAGTAGATATAAGTTACAACTATGATGGTCGAGCCTGTTTTACCACAAGTGAACTCATGAATTTATCATACAGTCTTGCCCTATTCTGCCCTCTACGCCGCAAGAAGTGCTGTGAAAGCTACGTCCTGGATGTGGCCTCCCAGGGCATGTGGTGTGGCAGTAAAAAGCAGTTGTACGATTAATAATTGTGGAAATATAACGCCGTATGTCAGATTAGCCAGAACATGGATGGGAGCTTTTGAAAAAGGGGTCGCTATAGATATGGGAAGGCAACAACAGACCGTCTATTTTGGAGGAAACTGTGCATGTAATTTAAACCGTCATTGATTTGACAAGCTTCAGCAGCTTTACTTTTCAAAGAATGCATAGCATGGTTTGTCACTTCAATCATATAAAGACAAAATCCACGATCTCCTTCACTGAGATTTCTCGGTCACTGAAGATTCTTTAGCCGGTCAGCGATGAGGCTACTGAGGGCTCCACCAGCCCTGAGTAGCCTCATCGGTGGATAGGGGTGTATATCGTCGGCCAAAAGTCACGGTATTTGCCCAGAGACGCGTGTGGGTTCAAGTGACGGACCTACTGTTTATCTGTACCGGTCGATACATTCTGTTTTCCACAGATGTATCCAGGCATACAAGAGTGGAGAGCCTGCGGGTGCGATTTGTATCCTGCCCAGCCAAAGGCTTGCATTCTAGAGACTGGGAAGTATCTGGGAGGCGATTTGGGGCCTCTTCCAAAGCCCCATTTTTACTTCGAGATAGCCTGACTAGCACCTGAAACAACCCAGCCCCCGCGTTAGAGCGTGGCAACCTACTCGTTTTGTACCCATACGCCAATAACAGTGATATAGGTAGGCCTTATCCCCTGCATCTGAGAGTGCACTAATTACTGCAGTGTTGGGTGGGACCACTCGGAAGAACCTGCTACCACCTCAGTGCTAAACACTCTGCCCAAAAGGAGAAGGGAAACGTTAGCGATCTCTATTTTCCACGCAACCTTCCATCGTGAGAGATTATAGAAGATCTGATGATGGAAGCTAGGAAGATCAATCTTCCTAGCTTGCCTCATCAAATCGTCATCGGACTGACCGAGACGGGAATACAGCGCCCGCCCCACGTCGTATTCAAGACTAGCGAAGAAGTGTTCATGCGACAGCAGAGGTGTCGGCGGCGTAGGGGTCCTCGTTAGTACGCACTTCGCCATGAACAGCGATTACGAAAGCCCGACAACCCGGATCGGATGCTTACGCTTTAGAAGACGTGGACAGACCTCAAGTATAATAATCTTCGTTGCCTACGCACCAGCATCATGTTACGAAGGAGAGCAGCTGACCTGGAAAGCTTTCAGCGAGGACCATCATTTCTTCAAGGGCATCGTCGGTGATTTCAACGCCAAGGTTGATCTCACGAGAACGGCTCAGGAGCTACATATCGGAACTCACGGAACGGAATGGAATTAGTACGGCGAAAAACTGCGCAACTTTATCATGACGACTCATTTCATCATGACAATTCATGATTATTTGCAGTCTCGGAAGCCCTCTCATTTGCAATGGATAGGGGGTCATCTCGCAGACAGATTCATAATGAAAAAGAACACATCATCCTCAGTCGATTGCTTTACTAGACTGAAGTCTCTGTTGTTCCGAAATTCTAAACGGGCTCGTAGCATTATCGCTTCCGCGCTAGGATATGCCAGCGTTGAATCGCGCGAGCGAGGCAATTACGAGGTAAAGCCAAACTTGCGAAGCTATGCAGGAAGTGTTTAAGGAAGATCTGAGAGACAAAAGCAGCTGTTCTGACCTAGGTCGGGAAGAGCAATCGCGACAGCAGTTGGAGCTTTGCCACTGACAAAACACAAAAGTCTTCCCTCCGTGTCGGAGCAGTCAATGCATTCAAAGAGCAATAGAAAAAGTCATCTACGACACCTACTCGGATCTCTCCGACAGCCACGTTAACATGCCTGTCCACCCAAGGATACGTAGTTCCTTCGATTCTCCCTTGCAAAATTTAACTATCATCACTTCGATGAGGATTTGTACGACGTCTTATCCGAATAGGATTGAGTCAAAACATCTGAAGAGGCCTCCACCATTTTCTTACTAGGTCTTCGCGTTGAACACAAAGTGGCGGTGTTGTGAGCAATAGACAAGATTGTGTTGCTATAATAAGGTAGAGAGATGCGATAATGGCAACTATCACCCAATCTGCCCGCTTTCTATAATCCATGGAATTTTCACCAGAATGATGTTTTCAAGATCAGCTGGATACAAATGAAAGACAGCTATGCGTGTAAGCACTGTTTGGAAAGAGTTCAGTAGCCCTCACCCAACCGGCATCACCCATCTCTCGCAAAACTCTTCGAGTTCGACGCAAACTGCCAAATTTAACAGCGCTTTTGAAGCGATCGGCTTGAGATTGGACAACACGAAGACTATACACACGAGAAACGCAATGGTACTTGGCCCTGTCGAACATCTCCGAATACCCTGGCTACCTGAATCTAGGTCGAGAAGTCAACGATGAACGATATAGCTCCGTAACCAAGGGAAACGAGGGGTCATGGTATTCAACAACATTGTGGTAGTAGTTAAGAAGACACAACATTCTGCTCCGCCGTCGTCTTTCCGTCGCTGCGGTCCTCCCTGCCTTGAAATATGTCACAGAGCTTCTGTTGCCCTCTAGGCAAGTGGAATGTGCTTATAGCCAGCGTCATTCAGCATTATGTGATAAGGACGGTGCTCAGAAATTTCCTCTAGATGCTTAGATGCAGTGGCACAGGAAAAGAAGGAATTTCAAAACCGCCTTGAAAGAAGATCGAGAACAATGGTGTCCGCTCCAAGAAGTATCCGAAGGTCGATTTATTCGTGCGATTTGCAGTATTGGACCTGAGTGGTCCGTAGATGATCTGTTAGGGCGTCGAACACCAGAACGGCCATCAGCGCGTGTTCAGACTTCTTCACGAAATCTCCGAATGGAAGTGTTACGCCTAGTGTCCCTCGAGCAAGGAAGCGATATACTCGTCCATTCTGAGTCTCAAAACACCCCCACAAAACAACAGAAACAGCAGAATCAACGTGTGATCTCTACTGATCTATCGATTGCGCTGGAAACCGCGCAATCGATAAATCAGTAGAGATCACACGTTGATCGTGTCGCAGGACATCTTCAGTGTAGAAGACGCTAAACTAATTAAACCATGAGAAACACATTAGCATAGACAAGGTAAGTAGATACTTATTAGTAAACAATGCTCTCGTGTTCCCTTCTATAGCCGTGTCTGTGACGCTGACTGGATCTCTTCCGGCAATGTGCAGGGTGCTTTATTATGCTTCTCCGAGCTGCAGTACGTCGCACTGTCTTATTTCATTTCGACAATGCTCTGTGTTGTGCCGGTTATCTAGACATAGTTTGCAACGGGCTCACTTCATTCGGTATTTTACGCTGACATATGTAGGACAGCTGTCTGAATAGTGTCTTCCTTTTGCGAGGCAGTAGGCAGTCCAAACCAAGTACTGTTCCTGGAGTCTCATTTGATTGTCCTCGCTTATCTTTAGTTCTGGTACACTTCGGTTTTTCATCAAGAACTCTCTAATTTCCGTGAGGCGTGTTTCCAATTCCAGTTTCTTCTGATGTCCGGGGGATCTTTGTTGATCTGTGTTGTCATCGTCAGACAAATAGGAAGGAGTGTTGATGGAGTTGTCGTGGCTCTCGGGTTCTCCATAATCGTAGTCCAAATCGAGAAGGTCTTCTTCCGGTTCCTCGGTGTTCACTTCCTGGGTTTCGATCTCTGCTGTGCGTGCTCTGAATGCTTCTTCGTATGCTCTAGATGTTCTATATGCTTTTGCTCCTCTTGATCAGAGTTGGTTCTTGTAGCGAAGTTTTTCATTTTTTCGAATTTTTCACTAAGCTTTTTCATGCTCTCTTTTTGATTGTCCAATTCCGTTTGTAGTTCCATGTGCTTGACATGGATGTCTCTTTCCGAGTCCTTTATCATTTCTTTTATCTGATCGAAGGTAGTAGTGTGATTTTCATATTCTTCTTGGCGCTTTGCCTCTTCGATTTCGTTCTGCACTTGACGTCTGAATTGGTCTAAGAATTCCAGAACTCTTTTCGAATAAAATCGGCGGTGTGGCTTGGTTCCAATAGAACACCCTGCTCATCTTCTCCAAAAGTTCTTTCGAGATAACAGTATTGCTCAGACAAGATAAGAAGCCGTACACCTCGTAAGCCATGGACAACTTTACGGATGTACTTCGAATTCTTTCAGCATCATGGTCCACTTCGAGACATTCTTTCCAGGTGGCTTTTGCAGAGCGTTGCTTCCCAATTGGCAAAAAAATTGGGTCTTCTTCCTCGAATTTTGGTAAATTCGTCATTAAGGCGACTATTCCTGACAGTATTAATTCACGAAGCGTCGCGAAGCCACGTATTCCGTGTTGAACATCTTCCTTTTCTAGGAACTCCGATACTGTCTCTATGCATACTCGCTTATAACGAATTTCATCGATAAGTTTGCGTTCTTCAGCTTGATGTTCCTTCGAGAAATCATAATCGCTCCTTGAAGACATTGCTCTGAAATGGAAATGCTTCAATTGGAAGGCGTTAACTGGATGATGCTCACTTTGTGTTAACATGTTTTTGTACATTTTCTCAAATAATATGTGATTGAAAGTGACGGTAAATGTGATACAAAGTGATAATTTCCTGGATGAGCTTCTCTTATCCCTCCGGCAAACAGCACCAATTTTGGAAACCATGCACTTATAAAGTTTTCGGTTTTTATGCACTGATGCGTAGTACGGAGTTGGTTTGATGTCTCGCTACTTTATGATTGAAGTCTGTATTTCACAGGCGACTGGTAGAACAGTCGACGTCGATTTCGCCGTTTTCAAGCCAGGTAGTGTTGGCCACATTCTACTCGGACGAGTAGTCAAGTGATGAGTGTTAGCCTGGATTTGATAATTGCTTTCCGTGTGTTTGTTACTTCTTTTTCGATTTGGATACTGCTTATTTGATGACTGAGGTTCTGCTTGACGCACCTCGTCCGTCGCCATTCCATTTTGCTGTAGTTTCTCCCCATTATCTGGTATTTCCAAAGGTATAAGTTGGTTTATTGGACGTCGAACTGTCCTGTAGTTGCAGCGAACCTCCATCTCTCTTAGTGCTCCATCACTGCGGAATTAATTTGGAGATACGTGCTAGCTTNCAGGTATTAGTTTCTCCATACTTTTTGTGCTTGTAGACTTGTTTCTGTGCGTATTTTTTCAGCCGTGGGTAGGTAAGGCGGATCTGTGATGTCATGCTCTGAACCATCGTATGAGGGAGTGTTACATTCATCTTGTTCTGTATGAAGTGGATAGGTCGCAAGGGCGTAATGCTGTCATTGAAGTCACTTCCTTGGTATGTTAGAGGTCTACTATCCTTCAATTTCGACCAAAGAGGTACACAGTTGCTCTAATGATTGTATGCGCCTTCCTATTCAGAGCTTCTTTCACTGTTTTTATGAGACCCCGCTCAGTAGCTTGTGATAATGCACCAACAATTATTCTGGGGAGTTAAATTTTGAACGAGGATGACGAAATATCCCGCAACATGAGCAATCAGATGATCGATCATAAAAACCGCCTTTCCGGTGTTATGTGCTTCCACTCGATCATCTGATTGCTCATGTTGCGGGATATTTCGTCATCCTCGTTCAAAATTTGACTCCCCAGAATAAATGTTGGTGCATTATCACAAGCTACTGAGCGGGGTCTACCTCGACGAGCTACGAATCGACGGGGAGCGTTAAGAAAATTTTCTGTAGTTCTATCTGTTACAACTTCTAGATGTATAAGCCGTGTAACGCAGCATGTGAATATGCACCCATACACTTCATTACCACGGAAACTGTGATCGAGACGAAGTAATCTAATCCTATATTTTTGAACGGCCATGACTTTGTTACTCGTTTTTCAGGTAGATCTGTCATTTTCGGATGTTTGTACGGTAGATTGTCTACTTTTGACAAGGTACACATGAGTATACATCTTTTCACTTGCTCCCGAAGTTTCGGTATCCAGTACTTTTGTCGTACTTTTACAATAGTGTGCCTGGTATTCTTATGATACCTCCCGTGCGCTTCCTGCACTATAAGGCGGGCCATTCTGTGTTGGGCATGAATGGATTCCTCGCCATGCTTGCTAAATCCGACTTATTGAGTCGACTCGATAGTCGAGATAGTCGAGTCGGAGATAGTCGAGTCGATATGCTCTCTGCAAGTGGTCTTAGTCTTCCTTTAAGTTGAGAGTCTTGAGTACATCCTTTCTGTAGTGTAGACGTACTGCTCGATGGTTTCTTATAAGCACGACGTGGGCATCTTTGATTTCTGAAGCTGTTAAGCACCGTCTTCCAGTGGGCTCATTGCTTCCACGTAGGATACGGTGTAGTTTGCTTCGGACTGGTTCTCGTATTTGAAAACTGATACTCTTCAGAAACCGAACAACGTAGGCTAGGATTCTCAGAACTTACGATTTACTGTTGTACCTGGATAAGTCCAGAATATCCACAACTTGAACCTCATCTATTTTCGTGGTGTTTATTTGTACAGATGGTGTGAGGTCTTCTTCTTCATCTTTTTCTTGTTCTGAATCATCAGGGAGACAGAATAAGATGGATATAAATCTGTCTCGTAGGGTGCTTCGTGGATATCCGCTCCATCAAATATGTGATCGGAACTTCTGAACAGATGTTCCTCATGTTCCAATATCCGCTGGATTCCACCTTGTGTCAAGGTAGCCGAATTTTACTTCAACTCCCGCTCTAGAAAGAGCCTGTATGATCTTCGAACTTCTTTTGTTAGATTCGTGACCTATGGTCCTGTTTTCTCTCGGTTCGGGTTGCTTCGGAGCCAAGTCAACGCTATCTCCGAATCCGTTAGGAACGCGATCTTCGAGATGTTCAGTGAAGATTTGATGCTCAGAAACACATTTAATGTTAAGCGTGCGCCGATTGCTATGGCGTTTGATTCCATTTTAGGAAGTGTAGCTGGATGTTGCATGTTTGACACCTTTGATTTTGCCAAAGAAAACAAGAAGTTTTCTCCGTAGTTAGATAGGTGCATGCTGTCATTACAATCGCGCTGGCATCAGGATATGTGACCAATGTATACGATCTTACACCATCCTGTGTAACCCTCCTTTGCGAACTCGGATATGTCTTGCACGATGCAATCCTACTATTCTTTATGCTTTTTGCTTAGCGGTTGGTCCCAGTCATATTGATGTTTCCATAGAAACTGTTGAAAATGCTTCGCTTTGACCAAAAGTGGGATGAACGAACCAAACGGATCGTTCACGGACGCAATCTGCTGGGCAATCGTGCGTTTGTTAACGACTTCTTCACGTGGTACATTTACGCACAACGAGAATTTATCTGTGACTGAGTCCCATGGTATCCCAAGCTTCTTGGGTGCAGTATTTGAAGATCGATCAGGAGCTGATATAGCTCTCATGATGTCGGAGTTGTTGCTTTGAAATGCTCTCAGGTTCATTTTGAGGTCGTTGAAAATCGACTTCAAACATCTGTATTTGTGTATGCCTTGCGCTGCTGTATCTGCACTAATGACTAGACTATCCAAGTAGAGATTGGATCCGATTACTGCTGCTAGTTCTTTGTCCGCCACGGACATGTATTCTTTAGGCATGTATCGATGCATTGAATCTCTTGCGGTTACTGCACCGAAAGTCCTGAGTTTCATGGTGACTATCCCTGTTCCCCTTTCTAGATAACTATGGGATGCTAACTGATCTCCAATTACTTCAAGCTTTACAAGCAAGTTTGTGGTTCTTGAGATTATTTCTTCTGCATTATTGATGTATTCAGAAATTTTACTTTCTTCGTCATCGTTCAGGGGATCTTTTAAATTATCAGCTGCATCAGTTAAGGCAAAAAGAGCCTTTTCGAATGTTTTCGAAGCGTTTTGAGTTCTATCTTAGCAGTTTGAACTTCAGTTAAACTGACTCCGTTTGCTTTCTCTTCTAGGTTTACTGTATCTGCCCGAGCTGAGTGCTAAGATATTCTTTTTGCAAAGTACAATAAAATGCACTACGAGGAAAATGCTTCAAATTTAGTGCTTCTAAAAAATAGGCAGAAAGCAAAAGGAAAACTCGAAAGAAACTCAGGCTACTTTAGTGCTCTCTTATACTGCAACTATTGAAAAACTTATATTCCGTGAAGTCGCTCTTGCTTTCCTGATGCTCCTCGTTTCGACCAGTCCAGTTGATGCTTCTTTCCTGGTGAGGTTGTTTTTCAGTTTTCGCCAATCCAGTTGATGTTCTTCTTCAGCTCAAAAAATTTGGCCGATGCACCACTTGTCGTATCACACGATCAATTTCGAACCTCAAACTTGGGTAATTTAACTGTATTATGCTAACAAAAACAGTACAACAATAATGAGATCAAGGCAAGGATAATTAAAGCTTATTGAACATAAGAGAAGTTGAAACAAAATACGAGTTGGGCACAACAGTCAAAGGTGGTTAAATGATAAAATGCTCATAAGGATCAAAATATGAATAAATCTAATGCTAAAAATCTAATTATCAGAGTATGGTCAATCTAAATATAAATGCTAGAGAAGATAAGATGCTTCTGCGGTAAAGGATTAAACAGTGTTCACTATAATGCTTTAGAACAAAGAGAAAGAAAGATAGAGTGTTCTAGAAATATAGAAAGAAGAACAAAATGCTCTCATGGGTTAGGCAGCTGTGTAGAATGCTCTGGATACTCTGCCACGTACTGGCGTTCACCATACGTGCGCGGTTTCCCGCGCATTTGATAGATCAGTAGAGATCACACATTGATCGTGTCGCAGGACATCTTCAGTGTAGAAATCACTGAACTAATTGAACCATGAGAAACACATCAGCATCAACAAGGTAAATAAATACTTACTAGTAAACAATGCTCTCATGCTCCCTTCTGTAGTCACGTCTATGACATGAAGTAAGGATCTAGTCCGGATATAGTATACTGTCTGAAAATTAGTGTGCTATTGAATGTGGAGACTACCAAGTTGTTGTGAAACATGGATTTCTTATACTTTCAGAGCAATATGATTGCTGATAGCTCGCATGGACGGGGAAGTTAAGGCCTCTGACTTGCGGCCTAATGAGTGTTTCATAAGAGTTTCTGGCAGTTGACGATCAAGAGCAATGGATGTCGAGCGAAAAAATTTCGGCGTTTGAAGGGAAGGAGTGATAAATACGTCGATGATGCGCTGCATCTTTTTTATGAAATGAAGGTATTGAGGGGTCGGATACGCTGCGCGCGAGGAAGACTAGGAGGCAACGATAAGGCAACTCACTCGGCATCTAAACACATTAATCGAATCCGTAGCCACTTATACAGTCTTTTCATCGATGACTTTTTTGTCACACATGTGGTCAGCTCATAGTTTTTTGAAAGCTCACCTCACTGCTAGGTTCCACACGTAATCATTTGACCCAATTTAGACATTGTATTTTTCGATATGTTCACTTCAGTAGTTGCTTCCAATTTCTTTCTTTTTTCTCATTTTCCATGTCGTTCTTGATAATTGAATGATTTTCGACCCATGTCTTTTAATGTCCTTCATATGCGAAACTGGTTTTCCTGGCACATCTGTTTGAGAAGCATGACAGTTTCCAATAAAAAATCCAACATGTTCCATCTAGTTGACGGAAAAGAGAGCTAATTCAGTTTAAACATAGTAAGGGCTTAGATGTGAGGTTCGAATCTGAGTTGAATCCAATGTAGAATGAAGATTAATATACTGTATAAATTCATACTTTTCTGTCTCACTGGTTTCCATAGTCATAGAAATCAGTAGAGACGTACGTTAAAATGTTGGAGGCTTCTTCACAACAAGTTTTAAGCAATTAAGCTGGCAACTGAGTAATTACTATGTATTTTTTGGTAATGTGATAAAAATTTTTTACAAAAAGGATCGTTCTTTCGATTACATATTGACCGTAAACTACACAGATTTCTAGTCTATGAATATGATCCTTTTCGATAGGCGGGTAATTACCTATCACGGTGAATGTTGTAGTACTTGGAGAAATACGATGTTGAAGTATTGGGAAAAATACGTAGTCACTTACGATTAGTTGCTCACTTAATGATTTTTTCGCGGGCGAAATTTATTTGCCACGTGGCAAGACATAGTAGGCAGGGTTATAGGGAACAAACAGTAAATTCTTGTAGATGTGAAACTGTTCACAAATAACATCATTGTGGCTTGGTCATTATCAGTGGAATGTTTAAGTGAAGGGTGATATTTGACTATGGTGTTGACCATGGTTGTTTTGACCATGGTTTGGTGCTACGCAGTAGAGTTTTTTGCTTCCCCACCTTGAAAGCGCAATTCACGCTAATTTTAGGGTATCTTGTAGTATCTTGTTTAAGACAAGTGGTGGGAGTAATAGTCCAGAATAGTGCAAAAATGGCGAAGAAAACGTGAAAATCGGCCCGTTTAGCGAAATACATGGCTTTGAGAAAGGAGTAAAGTTAGGGGACAGACAAGAATGTGACATATGGAGAGGACACATGGACGAGCTTTCCGAATGTGTGCTTCATTGCATATAGCTGGCCTCAGTAAGCTGCCTGCGTGCAAGGTGTAGGTCCCAGTGCGAATGGTGCGGCCTCTTCAACCTCTACAACGCATTGACAACTTGTCTCCTTGACGTGTGTGCAGCTGCTAAGCCGGTTTCAGAGCCCTTATTACGACCTATCTCGACCATTTTTTGATTCGATAGCGTCGCTTGTGCTTACTTAGGGGAGAGATCTCAGAAATCATTTCTAACGTTAACTGTGCCAGAGAAAGACTTGGCATATGGGTCGATTCGATTCAACGACATCCTTATAATTCATTATATTCAGGGATGGTTGGCGATCTGCTCGTCGGATGCGAAACACATCACTCATATTCGCTGTGCCATTCGCCACTTCGGTGTGCTTCGATTGACATGTTCTCATTGTGGTCACTCAGTATGTTTTTTCGGTGCTTCGTTTTCACTTGAAAGCAATTTAGTAAGTAATGAATCCATTTCTCTGGAATGGGGATTGTAGGCACCGTTTCCAAAGTTGAGCAACCGATCGGTGTTGGTGGGATTGGCGTGACTTGTTGGATTTTAGACTTAGTTGGAAGTTCATGGGTCTAAGTTGCAACTAATCAAGAGCTAATCTCCGTCATGAGCGATTAGATAAAACTCTGGGGTTTCAAATCGCTCTCAGGCCTTCGACAGCGACNACCTGCAGCTTCATGGCGGACTTTTTCTATAAAGCGCTTATGATTCAACCTCCATGTTCGCCTTTCTTGAAACCTGGGCACTTGTACCATTTTTAGTCAATACTCCTGTGCCAAGCAGCTTTTTTAATGGCGGCACATTCATTCGCCTGACGTTTCTACCAATTCATCGTTATCGGAAGCCTGAAAGCGTTTTGGAATCTTAGAGTGTTACCTACCGCGCTTGACGAAGACCAGCTCTTGATTAGATGCAACTCAGACCGATGAATTGCTGGCTAAGTTTAAAATCCAAAAAGTCACGTCAATTCCACCAACACCGATCAGTTGCTCAACTTAAGAGACCATAGAGCAATTGAGACAGCCCGGTCAACCACGACCCACTAAAGGTATCGTGACGCGTTACGTAACAATCTCCGCTATCAAAGCTCTCACAGTGGGATGTCAGGCAAGAGTTCACCCAGTTATGTTGCTGCACTAATGTCACATTGGTCACTCGTCGTGTGTGACGATGTTCTCATTCTTCTCTCTATCGTGATTTTTGTCGTCCCCTGTTCATTCTTTTTTGATATTCATTTTCAATATTAGTATCTCATTATTTTTAGTAATACTGCTCTCATAATTTTTACTTTCCTTCCCTTATCCTCTGATCCTTTGCCTTTCCTGGGGTTAACTTTTTTCTCTCCTGTATTCTGTGACAACTTTTCGCCTGTATCGATTCTTGATGGCTCGTGGATCACAGAGTAAGACGGCGGATAGGGACTGGGAGATCTCCCTCTCTGCGCCTCTATGTTGTTGGAACAGTTCGCCTCTTCTGCCGAACGAATCGAAAAGGGCCTGACATCGTCCCTTGCTAAATTAACTGATGGCATTGAGGAGGTTACCCGACGTCAGAGCGAAATCATATCTCGCCTTGATGCATTGGAGGAGCGTGTGACCAGCCTGCAGAGTTCGAGCCCAATGGACCAAAACCATCTTTACTTCACCCTGGTCAAAGTGAAGACCGATAGCGAGAAAACCGAAGGTAAACTGAGGCGCATAACCTGGGTAGCTTTCATCCGTTTGTTGATATATCATGGTGTTGGTCTTCTGGGGACCTGGGTATCGGGAGTCCTGGTAGGCAGAGTTCTCTCTTCTATCGCTTCATTCAGGGTCACAATTTCAGCCAAACAGTCTCGCACCCTACCCGTGGCCGCAATACTCTGGACTTACTGGTTAGTTCTTACGAACAATCCCTCCCTCATAACTAGCCCCCCGGTTCAGGCTCCTTTCTCTACCTCCGATCATTCTATGATAACTTTCTCATTAGAAGGTAATACAATTGAGGCCGTTCGGACGCCGAGAATAGATTTTGCTAGAGGTGACTATAAGACTATACAGTAGCGCTCAAAAGTCTCCGGTGAAAGGCTTTGACGCTTTTTTGTTCATGATTTTTTTCTTAGTGGACCAAATCGCGCGAAATTAGGATATGTTTAACTAGAGCATATTTCACTCTACCCAACATTATTTGATTGCAAAGCTGCAATATCCACAGATAGAGCAAGGGTTTGTTGCGGTAGCAGATTTTGCTAAAACTAAAGTTGTTGACGTCTGCACTTATTCGCACCTTATGTGCGTTTTTCTCATCTATTGCGTTCGGCGTTACCGCTCGTACACTTTGGACATGACAAAAGGGAAAGAGATTTCAGAAGGGCCATCATTTGTATTTTCAGTCGATTTTATGTTCATGCTCTTTGGAATATCTGGAGCATGATCAGAATGCGGGTTAATAGTGATTAATGTTCACAATACACACATGCTACACATCAAATTTCGCGTGATTAGATCCAGTAGGAAAGAAGTTACGACTGAAGAGTATGACTGAAGAAGCTTTTCACCGAAGACTTTTGAGCGCTACTGTATGTCTCCACCTTCTTGCAATAGATTGGCATCGTGTTTTTGACTCTATTGAGACCATTGATGAGTACTACTTCGTTTTCGCAGATTTTTGCCACTCTCTTATTTCTAGATTTATCCCAGTCTTAGGGGGTGCGAAACGAGCCTTCCACCTTTCTCGCCACTTGCAAGTGGTGGAGGATCGAATTCAACAGTTAGTCAGAGGTGGAAATCATTTACACAACCCACGTTACCTTTATCTCTCACGCCTACTCAAAAAGAAACTAGCTTAACTCAATCTCAAATATAAAGAATGCATTGCTTCTTCCAAAGATGTGAAAAGGTTCTGGAATTGCTGTAACGCTAGACTGAAGGAATATTCTTCTATTGGGGCTATCACGAACTCTTCGTGATCGGTGTGTTCTTTTGACTACGAGAGTTAAAGCACGATGTTTTTTGCAGTATATTTCCAAACGTTTTACGAAAAGCTCCGTATTCTAACTCCGTGCGATGTGACTAAACCTCAGAAAACGCTAGACTGGGTGGATCTCAACTATGAAAATGTTTTTCGCTTCCTGAAGAAGCTTCCTCTTCGGTGTTCCACGTCACCTGATGGTCTACCTTACATTTTTCTCGATAAAGCTGTAGAAGTTATTACACCCGCCCTCACGCATCTTTTCAACAGGATACTTCTGAAAAGAACAGTACCTGCGATCTGGCAATTGGGCTTGATGAGGCCAATACATAAGAGAGGGAGTAAAAGCGATTTTAGAAATTATAGGTCTGTGTGTCTCACCTCCTCAGTCAGCAGGATAATGGAAAGATTGGTGTGTGAAAGGATAAGAGATTTTCTCATTTCTAACCAGCTTTTATCTCATTGTCAGCACGGATTCCTCCCGAGGAAGTCCTGCGCCTCTGCACTTCTTTCCACTATTCCTTCATGGCAGTACGCCATGGACAAAAAGAGATATGTCTTCGCCGCATACATCAACTTTTCCAAAGCTTTTGGTTCTATCCCTTGAATCTCTTGATGTTAAAGGAAAGCAGATTGGAATAACGGGGTCTCTCCTGAAGTTTCTCGAATCGTTCCTCTTTGATAGATGTCAGGAGCCGTCGTCAATGGCTCATATTCCTACGTGTACCGTACAGACAGCGGTGTTGCTCAAGGCTCGTGCCTGGGTCTCTTGATGTTTGTTCTGTACATTAATGATTTGCCTGATGCTTTCCCTCCCGGTATACACTGCTCGATGTATGCGGACGATGTAAAGGTTTACTGCATGGATCAGCCCCTATTGCTACAAGTTGCCCTCGACGCTAGATCAAGTTGGGCTAAAATGTGGGGACTCACCATTTCCCTGGACAAAACAGTTGTCCTGCGATTAGGGTCTTTTCATTGAACAACCGCGAAATTCTATATTGACGGCGTTGAACTGAACGAGCCCGCCATACTCAGAGACCTGGGCATTTCCTATTCCCGCTCATTGGGTTTCAACGAATATGTTTATAGGGTGGTGAATTTAGCCCAATGCAGGGCGAACTTTATTTTGCGTGCTTTTGCTACAAGAAATATTAAAACTCGGTTTAAGCTCTTTTCTACTTATGTATGCCCTATATTGAAGTATTGCCCTATGGTATGGAGCGCCTTCACACGCAACATGGTAGATCTTGTTAAGGGTGTTCGGGCCAAATTCACCGAGCGTATTTTTGCTCGTAAAGGTATTTTCCACGTAGAGGTATTTCTTATAAAGAAAGATTGAGGCATCTGAACGAAAATTCCTTAGAAATGAGAAGAAAATTGTATAATTACGATTTTGTTTACAAGCTTTCCACTGGGCTACTGGATTGGATTTCGATTCTTTCTTCCGAAANTTTTTTTTTATGAGTAGTTGATTTTCCGTTTTCTGCATAACACTATCCCCTTGACGTCTGCGGTGCTGGTTTGGGTTTCGACAGGTTGGCGGACCTGCTGAGATGGTATTCGGAGTTCTACATATGTCGTCCTGTACGAGCTTGCAGTATTGGCGGCCACTGCCCTTCCGAGCCGAGTTCCAACCCCTCTTCACGCAGGTCCCTCTGTTGCTCCCCATTAGTCTGAAATTACTGCTTTCGGTGACTTGTTTGTGTTTCTTTTTGCCGTTTTGTTATTTTCTTTGCTTTCCGATAATAAATCATAATCATAATCACTCATTAAGCAGCTTTTATGATTGGACTGTTTATGTGATCAAGTGACACTTGCCAACCGTACGTATGCGTAGCTGTTTTGCAATGCTAGAAGTGTGCGGTTTTTCTCTCTTCATCACGCAACTAATGTCTCGAAGCTTGCTCTAGGCTTGAATCTTAAGGGTAGTCATGTCGAAAAACCCTAGATAGGGCGCAGTAGTGGGTCAAAGGCGGGCCTCGCTATCGTTTATACCCAGGGAGGACCTGTTCTGGAGGCGGCGTTCAGGCTGCACCACTATCAATGGAGCCCTGATGTTGAAAACTCAAACATCTACTTGTGACCCACGAGCCAGTTTCTTTGAAAAATTTTTATACTTTGACTTGCTGCAGCCAGCTTTTCACGGAAATGCTCAAACTGGAACCTTGTCCAATCACCCCTTCTTATACACACCAATCCTGTCATAGCGATTTGGACCCCTTACATTTACTACGTTTAAGAATTCACGTGTTTCTCAAAACACATGGCTTCTTAAACGACGTAAAAAGCGAAGTGTTTCTGCGTTGTTTTTGGGCGTTTCCATGTTTTTCCTCGTCGCCCGTGCACTGTACTGCACCTTCACTTCATTATTTACCTAGAAATGAATACATTGAAATTGGCGTGAGCGATGCTTTTCACCTGCACCCCAACATTGGGCAGGGTCTGCCATATAGGAAAAACGGAATTCGGCAAAATTTTTACATTCTGTCCTTCATCACCTTTGCCTTTTTCTGTCGAAATCGATTTCTTTTACCTCTCCAGTTGAAGCGCGCATCGTTTTAGACAGCATTAGGTTTTCTATAGTACCACTTCAGGAGAAGCGCGACAGCTCTCGAAATTCAGTGGCTCTCGTCTTGCAAGGTCTCTTACCAACTTTCACTAACCAGATCTCTTTCATATCTTGTCCCTACTCCCATATCACACTGGGACAGCCGAGCTTTCAGAACGGACGGGAAAATGAGCTCAGTGCTTCTTACGCTGTAGTTTTCCTCATCAGCTCTTATCAAATGCAATCATTCCTGACTCATGTCAGTGTGTCATACATTCCTCTTCGGGTTTTACATATAGCGGGCTCTATTTTCACTCTCTGTCAGTAGCAATGTTTAGATGATCTATACCTCTTCCACGGTTCAAACGGTCTAGGTCCGAACGAAGGGAGTTACGGTTTTTGGGAAAAACAGGCGACAAAATACCCGTGCCGCACGCACACACCTATAATCATCAACATATGTTTGCAAAGATTTCCTTTTCTGCTTCGGCTACTATTTATTACCTTCTTTTTAGTTTTTCTCCCTTGGACGCCTTCACAGGAAGCATGTTTAGTTTGGAAAATTGATTTTTAGTGTGTTCCAACTTATCGTCCCGAGATTGTTAACCATTCTCGAAAACAAGTGATTTCTGCCGTCAATATTGATTCCAAAGGTGAGTAAAACATTATAATAGTTTTCCTCAAAAAAAAAAAACGATGCTAGCTGTATTATTTAATGACTTCTATGATGGACTGAAATCACAGAATAGAAATTATGGTGCAACGAAATTACAATTGTAGACAGCTCAGATTTGGTTTAGTTCGCTGTTTTACTTGCTGTTTAATGAAATGCAGTCGAAACTGAAATTAAAAATTGAAAGCAATGATTACTCTAACAAGGGAAAGATACTGGGATATCGCATTGTTCGTTCAACACATTACTTAGGAAGAGATAAGATATATACCGCTGTTCTCAAACATGTTGTCGACTCATGAGCAGATAAGAAGTTCTGTGTCGCCGTGACAGTGCTCTTCTTCTTGTGGCGAACGATGAGGGTTTGCTATCCGCTTCCCGTTTTTGCGTAACGTCTTTTTTCCGNAGATTGTTAACCATTCTCGAAAACAAGTGATTTCTGCCGTCAATATTGATTCCAAAGGTGAGTAAAACATTCTAATAGTTTTCCTCAAAAAAAAAAAAACGATGCTAGCTGTATTATTTAATGACTTCTATGATGGACTGAAATCACAGAATAGAAATTATGGTGCAACGAAATTACAATTGTAGACAGCTCAGATTTGGTTTAGTTCGCTGTTTTACTTGCTGTTTAATGAAATGCAGTCGAAACTGAAATTAAAAATTGAAAGCAATGATTACTCTAACAAGGGAAAGATACTGGGATATCGCATTGTTCGTTCAACACATTACTTAGGAAGAGATAAGATATATACCGCTGTTCTCAAACATATTGTCGACTCATGAGCAGTTCTGTGTCGCCGTGACAGTGCTCTTCTTCTTGTGGCGAACGATGAGGGTTTGCTATCCGCTTCCCGTTTTTGCGTAACGTCTTTTTTCCGAGTAAAAGCTCGTGAATCGTTCAAGCCTTGTTTCGGCTGTTATTTGCGAACACCTCACTTATCTGAAAAACTCCGTCTACCTTGTTTCCATTACGCTGTTTTATTTTGGACATCGAAACACACATACATCAAAGCGAAATCGTCTTGAAAATGAGAAATACGCTTGAAAACTCATCATCCCAAAAAATGTGTGGAGGAAATGTGTATTCATTTATTTGGAATAGATTGAGCGCTTGTACACAGTTATAGAGAGATAGCAGTTAAGGTGCGCACTCTTCGAGGAACATACGTGCTTCGCGCAGTTTCTGGATTATTTCACCAATATTGGGTTTTTCACGCGTATCTCGGTTTGCTCCCCGCCCTCGTTCCGTTTTTTGCGAAGATGCTCTCTTATCAATGAGAAGCTTTGATAATTCTTATATATCCTCCTGTACATCACGCATTGTACATAATAGCGGTTTGTTGTATACTAAAGATGTATATCTAACATCCCCAATATTTACTCCTCATCTTGGATTTCGTTGACAGTCGTAGTTCTTATATAAGACAGAATGGTTCTCCACGCGAATTCTGAGTCTTTTTTGAGGTTGACTACAAGATCTTCACAAGGTGAATCACCTCGAAGCAAAGACGTGTAAAATTTCATGTTGATGAAACACTCTAAAAAATGAGTGAAGTAGATATGTTGCTCTTAAAATACGCACCTCGTAGTGCTGTCTCTCTTCAACTGTGTACAAACACTCAATCGATCTCATTCAGATCGACATACAGCCTACACAGTTTCCAGGTTGTTCAGTCGATGTTAAGCTTTTTTGCGCATTTCTCATTGTGCTTACATGTGTGTATTACAATGCCCAAAATAAAAGAACGTTACAGGAATATGGTGGAGAATTTTTTGTTATTTGCGAACACTGCGGTGTTCGCAAATAACAGCCGAAATGAGGCTATACGGTTTATGAGCTCTCATTCAAAACAAAAAAGGTTTTGCAAAAATTGCGGCGATGGAGGGAAGCAAATCACCATCGTGCTGCTACCAGTCAGACGCGGCGACTACTGCAGCCGTTGTGAGAGCAACTGTGCATTTATAATGGCACTATCCCTCCATGCTTTGAGTAAGCAAAAGTCACAACATTTTGGCAGACTCACTTAGTAATTTTAATTTCTACATTTGTAAATAACACTTCATACTCTATAGGTATATTTAGGCCTCCATTCAAAGTCCCATGGTAATTTGTTTGGACATTTGTGAGTACCGCTCAAGGCTTTGGTTGCCTAACATTTGAATCTTCATTGGATATTCATTTTTTAAGGGAACAAAACGAGATCTTCAATTAGAGACGTAAGCCCACTACAGTTAATACCATACGCATTGAACCGACTGATATCAATGTGCGACTATGCGACTATACGACTACTTACATCTCAACTGATGACACTTATGAAGGAGTACCCCAGTCAAAAATTTTTAAGGTGTTTTGTACGCACTAGGGTCTTGGCTATGGTCAGCGATTGGCACCTGTTTTTGTCATAGCATTTATGGCCAAGGATGAAGTGCCTGCACTGCAAAACCTGCCTTTGCTGCACGAAAATCGACGGTTGTCTCATACTCTGTGCAACACAGGAAGAAATAGATGCGTGTTTCCGCTCACTGAACTCGCAATCAGAGCGCACCACGTTAACACGGGGAAAACTAACCGAACTTCATTCCTAAATGTTCATGCAACGTCACAGAGCGATACAAAGGCTACGAAATGGCACAGAACGTTCAGTAATGAGAGTGTCATTCTCCATTATCACTCAGCTTTTTTTCTACATAAAACGAGAGGCTGTCGGGAATATGCAGCGCACTGCTATGAAGGTTCGCTCTGGAAAAGATGAGCGAAAAGAGTTGATTTATATGGCACGCAATGTCGCTTAGATAAATTTCTACTGCAATTTTTGAGTACACGTGGAGCATCTTGTGGCGGACTTGGTAGTGGTTCGATTAATGAGAAGATTTCTTTTGTAGGATCATTTATCTCTCTCATGAGATTAGTGTACCCTTAGTGCCATCATCTGAAGAGACGGGTTACGGTAATGTACCTTACTATTTCAACGTACCAATCTAGAATGTAAAGAACACAATTAATCTGGTTCGGAACAGGCTATAGATCAAACCTGTACAACCTCAAACTGTGTGGTCTGTTTAGCCGCCAGGGAGTGCGATGTACTATGTCTGAGGTGGTTTACAAAGTCACATGCGGCTATTGTGATGATGATAAATTGACGAAACCGCAGGACCACTCTACGTCAAGTTTGAGCAGCACATAGATGGTATGAAGTGGTTGAAAGAGTCTACTGCTCTAGGGAGATACTGAATTCGAAAGCACAATGGGAGCGTTTCGAGGTCACCGATGAGGTCGCGGCGTAGGTATCGTGATTGTGCGCGTAAAACCCTTGAGGCTTTTTGACTACAAGTCTCCAATCTAGAACTGAATCTTAATGAAGAATGCCTCGCATCAACCCAGGAGCTGCGGCGTTGTATAAGGTTGGCCTTCTTGCAGAGAGTTCGGATGAAGATCTATCCCAGCTAACTTGCTGGGTGACTCAAACAAGCCTTAATACTGCGGTGAGTGGTTCGAGACCCCAGAGCACGGAGGTGACCTTTCAATCACCTCCGTGCTCTGGGGTCTCGAACTCCAGTGTGACAGTGAAGACATTTTATCGGATAGTCACAAACTGTTACGATTCTCTCAGGCGTTTAAGAAGGCGATTGCACTGAGACGTCAGCCTAATAAAGGTTATATACAAACCTCGTAAAAGATCCGAAAAACAGCTCAGTAACAGAACCTCCGATTCAGTTCTTCTCCTTTCAGGCGGCCTACTATGTCCTGAGAGTTTGATCTCGAGCTATCTTACCAAAGGCTGCCGTATTTGGACATCTTCATGTTCAGGGGATAAGACCTATTTGTACTGCTGTTTTTGGCAGATGGGCACCAACGACTAGCTTGCCCAGCTCTGACGTGAAGCTTGGTAGATTCGGATAGCTAGCCAGGCAATCCAATGTGCAGGCTACCAACCGCGCCCGCAGGCTCTCCTCGTATATATGCATGGAGACAGAAGAAAGTGTGAGTTGATCCAACACAGCAGGAACAGGGATTCCTTCCTTTGATCTTACGTGCGCTTCTGAGCAAACCCCTGATCACTTTTCTCATTCTATCCACATCCACGGGTTGTGCAATCCTCCTCATCACTGACCGGCGATTGATCTCCAGTGAAAATGGAACTCGAGTGGAGGAGGTCCGTGGACACATTGAAGTAGCAAGACATCACTTAAATATCAAAATCATGCTATAACAACAGGCGATCTTTTCTACGACATAGTTGTATAATCATCCATTGTTACTTTGAACTTCACAACTTACCGCGTTGCCTTTTTTATATTCCCGTGATACCTTTTATCTTTTTTTCTCCTTCCTTTCTCGGTGTGAGGGCCCTTCGGAGCAGAGTTATGGAGTTCATTTCATTGCATCGCTCACCCCGGTGAATGTTGCACCCTCATGAGCGGGATTCCTTTAACCTCATGTGCTCTGTTGATCTTGACCGAAGTTCCAGCCATTCCGAAGCTGAACCGTCTTCTTCAGGTCATACCGAGTTTCGGGACAGATAGACAGCCCAAACCAACTTTTTGAATATAGATGATGATCTCATAGGTAATGACTAATGATGGTTACTTTAACTAGAAATAGAAAGTTGGAAGAAAATTTGAAAGTTAGTCTTTGCAAGGGATTATAAATTCGTCTCCGTTTCCTTGATTGCCTCTACTGTTTTCTGTCTTGCGCACCCTAGCATGTTGAACATAGTTAAGAATTTTCGATCCTAGCCCCGCCCACTTTGAAGATTTGACCGCATTGCTTCTATGATAATCTATTCTCTAATCTTTTTTCCCGCGATTAAGGATGTTTTTCAACAGACCTATGATTTTTTTGATCTTAGACCCACCCACCGTGGGGATTTGAACACATTCCCTTTATCACCTATAACCACTTTTCTTGCATTCTAGCACGTTTCATGATAGAGTTACAAATTATTGATTTGTGTTTGTGTCCCGCTCACCTCAGGTTGTGCCCCGCCCACTTCAGAGATTTGACCGCATTGCTTCTATAGCCTCCGACCTTTTCTCCCCCGTTTTAGTACTTTTTCGAGCTTAGCTCACCTTTCTGAACAGAATTATCAATTTAACACGTTGACGATAACGCGCGTTTGGACATTTTTGGCGACGTGGAAGCGACGCAATAATTGCGGCCCCGTCGACCGCGGGATTTCGAAGCTTGAGAGTGTGAACTGCCTCCAATTACATATCGCTACTTAGTAATTTGATTGATAAAATGAAAAACAAAGAGTTCTATATAATAAATATTCCGCTTTAACAAAAGCTTATACAGACATAAAAATGGCTGGGAGAGAAGAAAACTCGGAAAGTGCTTTACAACTCGGCCATCTTCTGACATATAGCTAGGACTCCTTAAAGGCACCATTCACATAATTTCGGGTAATCCAGATTATGATGAAAAATGGAAGACAAGATCAAANCTAGTGCCACTGAGGTGAAGAAACTGCGTGCATCATTGTTTCCAAAAAGAAAAAAGGCTTCGAAAAAACGTTAAAAAGGGGGCTGGACGTGAATGAAACCAGAAAAATGAAGAAGGGTGGGGCGTCCGGACGAGCTAAATAATGTGTTTGGCATCTTTTATAGTCCACGACCGGTCGCTAGCGACTGGTCGCTCGACTGGTCGTGGACTATGAAAGATGCCTTTCACTGCGCGCGTGTGGGTCCTAGTGCGAAGAACAGACAATGGTAAGCAAAAATTCATTCACTTATAAGCATAAATAAACAAAAAAAAACCTTGGTAACAGCAAAAGTAGCTCACCTTTTTCAGCCTCTAGGGGTACGAAATTAATAAGGGATCGCGGGAGCAAAAAGAAAAACAGAGGAAAAGAGATGGAAGAAAAACATCGCCTCATCACTCGGCCATTAACTGATTGTGCGTGGGTCCTAGAACGAATAATAGCAATCTGTATTGTCTCGATACTCGTCTAACGTGACACCGATCGAGGGGCGGGCACGCGAACTACGGCAACAACGGAGCTGCCACTATGCTCTGGACGTCGAGATTGGGGGAGTGAGAGGGTCCCTTCTACAACCCATCTGGGCCGCTGAGTATTAATAAGGTAAGAACTCAATAACTTTTTTATCGTGAACGGTGCCTTCATTGATGTTAAAACTCAAATCTAATAGCTTGCTTTCAATGTTTTCCTTTTAGTTGCTTATTGATCTCAATGAGAGTGTCGATGTTTGAAGTAGACTCATAATTTTGTGAGACTTGAAAAACCTGTGTGAAGATGAAGCATATCCGATCATTTCATGGACCATTCTGTTTGTAGCTTTATTACTGCTTGATCTATAATATAAACGCAAAAAAAACATGAATAAATCACGCATGCGCAAAAAAAAATTGCGAAATGAGCGTGGGACGCATGTGTAACGCGTTGTCCCACGCCTGCGAAACGCGGGACATATATGTCCCGCGCTATCGTCTACGTATTGAAAAACACCTACCATTCAAATGCTCGCCTCCCCCTATCGTTGGCGGATCTTCGGCTTAGCACACATAAAGCTTTACTGCTTTTATTTTTTTTCTGGCCTTTACTGTTTCCTTGAATTGGGTTATGAACCTATGTGGAAAGAGTAGCTCACTGCAAGGAGGTTTCGCCCTCGGCCGGAGACTCCTTCATTTCACTTGTTGGCCCATCCCTCACATTTGATTATTTTTTCCCTGTGTCTGATGCTTTGACAGGCTCGTATGTACTCTGTTGTTCTGCCCTGTGCTCAACTCATTCCATACTTGATCCGGCCTCTCCGGATGTTCCTTCAGGAAATATCGGATTTCGTAACAGGCAGGCAGACAGACGCGAGTGCTCTATATATTGTAAGAATAGTAAGGGTTATATAGTATATAGTTATACTGAATTTCAGCACCACCATCCGTTCTCGCTGATCAGTTCGCAAAGTTCTACAAAAGAGAGAAATCAAGTCAACGATTTTTCTCGATCGTGGCTTCTAGTCTGGTATGCAATCGCAAGTGAGGCTGCTTTGATTCGAAATGAATACTATGATTGTAGACATGATGTCTGATTCTTCATGATAGTCAAACTTTTTTGTGTATCCAGCTACTTACTCTTCAGCCTCCAACAGTGTTTTTCTGACTTGCTGTTGGCGTTGAGAGATACTACCGAATATGAACTTTTCCACGGGCTCGTCCGCTTTCTTCCACATTGTTATATGCCTCAGTCCAAGGTAACAATTTACAACGACTTTACTCTTCTGGGTTTTCCACTTTTTCCAACATAATCTGAAACAACCAATCAAAGGATTTCAGCATTTCTTGAGCCAATGGATCTCAAAATGACAATGTTTGCAAATATCGTATCAATCACATTGTACATTCGACTGCCAGTGCGAATGCTTTGGTACTTGCGGGGCAAAACTTTGTGCTCAGATGGGCCTCGATCTCGCACTTGTGCTCTCCGAGCACCGTGTTGCCCCACGGTGATCCGATAGCAGAAGGTGGGTTCGAATCCCATCCGAGGCCAGAGTTTTGCCTATGGCTCGGAACCCTAACCGAGCCGACGGAGTTGTCCTTAATCTCATGTGCCGGTGAATCGAATAAATAAGGTAGTAAGAGCACTTCGCTATAGGCTATTCTTTAGGCCACCCCCTATCATAATATTTGGCTTGTTACCGAAAGTTTTCGAGCCATCCACTCGCCTATACATTTGCAAATACCTTTGTGTCAGCATTAATTTCTCAAAACTGGCCTCGGTCAGGGGTCATGATTACGACAAACGCCCTTTGTACTTTTGAACTAATCATTGAATGCATTTTTGTTGGTAGAACTGAAGGTCTTCTTGCAAATGCCACTCAACCTGTTGAAGAAAGAGCGGGGAGCAAGCTGCTTCTGAAACTGATCTGCTGATAAAAACTCTCAGCTGCTCTCGAGCTCGGAGTGAGGGATGTCATGCTTCTTTTCGGTACCGCTTCGAATGGTGCACGACCCCAGTAATTGATGATCGAGACAATGTCGTCCCCAACGATATCAATCAACTCCCAAAAATTAAGAACCGTCTCTAGAATGACATGGTGTCCTCAATGGTTCGTTCGCCTTATGTTAGTAGTGACTGCAAGAAGAATAGTTAGTGATTCAGTTATTTTTGTTGAGTTGAGGGACCCCTGAGATCTTCATCGACTTAGAGCAAGATCCCTCCCCTCAGATATGATACCATATCTTAAGGAATCTTGGCGCCTCTAGCAGATATGTGCTTCACAAAGGCGGCGCGACAAAGGCAGGGATAGCCGAGTGGATAAGAGTGTAGGCTCACGTCTGCACTTAGAGGGAGTGCGAGTTCGATCCTTGCCGAGGCAACTCCATGCCTTGCAAAAATTGCAAAAATGGTATCGATACCAGCGTCAGGCCAGGCTGACAGGCCGGCTGATGGAGAAACCCAGTCACAACAAACATGTCTAAAATCTCAAAAGGTATCAGTGATAAAGCTTGGACGTCACCCGGAAGTGGCGCACAGGATCTCCGCCCGAGTTCTGTGGACAGTATGCGAGGGCTACCGAGGAGTGAACGACCTCGGTCAAAGAAGTTAGTTCGAATTGGGACTCTGAACGTGGGTTCGCTTTGGGAGAAGGGGAGAAGTTCGTCTTCCGCCTGGCGTCAAAGCGCGTCACCGTGCCACTCAGGACATCGGGGTAGTGAAGTCCGTCAGAAACAGCGAGGGTGCCATCCTGAGAAAGCCTGGGGAGGTCAGGCGTAGGTGGAAGGAACACTCCGACAGGCTCCTCAACGGAGAATTCGCCCGTGAAAACAGCTCGCACTTGGAGGCAACGGCTGGCCCCATAAAACTCTGGACAGAGGATGAAGTGCGCATAGCAATAGGGAAGATAAAGGTTGGAAAGGCAACTGGTTCGGATGGAGCACCGATCGAGGCATGGAAGGCGCTCGGAGAGCATGGGATAAAAGGGCTCACCCGATTCCTGAACGCTGTCACCGCTGAAGGAAGAATCCCAGATGCGTGGAGGAGGAGCACTATCGTTCCAATCTTCAAGCAGAAGGGGGACGCTATGGACTGTTCCAACTACCGGGGGATCAGGTTGACTGCTCACAGATGAAACTGTACGAGCGGCTGGTCGACTCAAGATTGAGAGAATTGGTCCCAATTTCAGAGGAGCAGTTCGGCTTCATGCCTGAAAGGTCTACAACGGATGCCATCTTCATAGCTAGGCAAATTATGGAGAAGTATCGAGAGAAGCGTAGACCCTGCTACCTAGCCTTCCTCGATCTGGAGAAGGCATTCGACCGGCTTCCGCGAGAAGTCCTATGGAGTGCGCTTCGAAAACGAAACGTGCCAGAACACCTCATCTCCTTGGTCAAGGATATGTACGATGGCTCCACAACAACAATACGCACTGCGCACGGCCAAACTGGAGCAATAGATGTCACTGTTGAGGTACACCAGGGATCAGCTCTGAGCCCGTTCCTCTTCCTGCTCACGATGGACGTCATCACAGAAGAATTCGTGGATGGACCACTGAAGACCATCCTCTACGCTGATGACATCGCTCTGATAGCGGAGAGCAAGGAAGAACTCCAGGACAATCTCCAGAAATGGCAGAAAGTGCTGGCGGAAAATGGACTGCGGCTGAACTTGAAGAAGACCAAGTTCCTCAGCTCTGAGGAGGGCATGGAGTTAATCACCGACGGTTACGGGGAAGCCATCGAAAAGGTCCAGGACTTCCAATACCTGGGGAGTGATCTAGCCGCTGATGGTAGCGTGGACCAGGCCGTGAAATCCCGCTGCATGGATGAAGTGGAGGGAGTCCACTGGTATCCTCTGTGACCGCTGCATGGATGAAGTGGAGGGAGTCCACTGGTATCCTCTGTGACCGTAGGTGCTCCAGAACTTTGATAGGAAAGGTGTATCGGGCAGTGGTAAGGTCTACGATGCTCTACAGCAGCGAGTGTTGGCCGGTAAGTAAAGCCCATGAAAGACAGCTCCGCTCCGCTGAAATGAGAATGCAGAGATGGGCCTGCGGCTGGACGCGACTGGATCGGATCAGGAATGAAGA
>UZAF01016357.1:22573-38417 GCA_900617895.1 Haemonchus placei | reverse complement strand
CGTCCGGCGACGACTGGCAGCTCTTTACTTCCTTTCCTCCTGGTCGCACCCTGGAGCAACTTTTATCTCCTCTCCTTCGGCAGTGCGCTCTCTTGAGTGCTTCCGATCCCTTCTGAGTCGAGGTTACACGATAGCGATGGAAATGCGAGAATACGACACACGAAATAGAAAACCGACCGCTCGGCGCGTTGATATGGCACTGAAGTGAGAGGTGTTGAGTGCACACTCGGCGCCACGCCCATGCCACGTGGCAATCGATGACGACGGCGCAATCGATGATGACGGTGCTGCGCGTCGAATAGTATGTACGCGGTGCAGTGACAGCCCAGATGTTAAAGAGTCGTGGGCTTCACGACACAGCTCTTTCCGAAGCAGTCGTTTTGAGGGCCACCTTCGTAAATGCTCACAACAAATATAAAGCGCTCATGTGTTTTCCGTAACAATTTGACACCCGCGGAATAGAACTACTCTCTTAGAGACTGAAATTATCTCCATGTTGGGGATAAATATAGAAGGGCACTTCACCTTTCGCAGTGTAATCATAGCAGGCTTACTCGAACTGTCAAATCAAAGCTCTCGTTGTGAGTCCATCCTTTTTTTTATTTTCGTGATATGCAAAAAATAATCTTGCAATACAAAGTTCGATCGGTCTCTACATAGCCAACGTTCCACTAGACAGGCGAAAGGAGTAATCAAGCGCTTTCCACTCTACGCACAGCCCCAATCTCAAAGTACGAGAAACCCGTGTTTTGTATCTATTCGCTGACTTCTAAATATCAAATTTGAGCGTTTTCGAATTGCTGGTAGTGCTTCCACTCACTATTTGCAAGATAATGTAGGATCGGTTGGTCCGCTAAAATACGTATCTCCAAGGTGCCACCTGGATGTCATTCTTTTATTCCAGATTCTGATTATCACTGTGCAAACTCTATTTCTGGTTTAAGGCTGCTCGAACATTTCGGTTACAAAACAGGTGCTCTTGATGCGAACTTGCCTGGAAAAGTGAGAACTTTGCTCGAGGCGTGCACCGACGTGCCAGGTGATGTTCAGGTCAGCGCATTGTAAGACGGTTCGCTTTAGGTTGAATATTCTCTATTATTCATTGTAGTGTGTTAAGGTTTTCTCGTACATCTATTTTTTAAGAGCATGTTTAAACTATTTTTGTAAGAATGTTTCGAAAAAGTTATGCTTTTATATCAGCTCCCCCCCCCCCCCCCCCCCCCCCCCCCCCCCCCTCCCCGCCCCCCAGAGCTTCATCATATCCGCTTTCTGGGGGGCTGATATGCCTAATGTTTTGAAATGTAGTCTTTTGTGATTATGTTGTGGTTCGAAGTTTGACTTTCAGTTCAAAAACTCCGATGAGAAGACCTTTTGGCCCATTTCTGATACCTACCGAATTTTTAAGTACCCCGCAGCTGGTCTACCACCTCAACGTGGTGGGACACATGTCCGATCAGCTAAGATTAGGCCCCTCGGCTCCCTCTTCACCATCGTGGCTATAGCCTGGCTGACTGTGGCGAAGCAGTGTTGGGACCTTAAGGAGCAAGCTTAACTAAACCCCGCACACTGGGTCCAGGCTTCTTCGGCGTCGGAGATGGCAACTGGTGAGAGGCGAAGAAATCCCGGGATGCGCAGGACGCCTGGTTTTCGGACCACGACAGCATTTTCTCCACACGAAATGGAGACTGCTTCCTTCCCATACCTTTAACGCGAACAGTCTCCTCCAACGACGCTCTTCCTGAGTCCTCGAGGCGACTAGTCGCAACAAGTCTAATTCTGCCACCCTACGCCGTAGACATGCGCACCTTAAGTCCATCTCTATCATCAACTGCCATTCTCCACGTTCAACAACTGTCATAGTAGAGCTCGGTACGTTTTGCGATTAACTTGAGGAAATCGTCCATGACTAAAAGTCCTTCGACAAGTTCGTTGTTGGAGATTTCGACGCTAATGCTGGCGAAGCAGCAGAGGGGGAGTTCAGGATATGAAAGTTCGGAATGTGGGACAGGAACGAAAACAGAACGAAAATCGTTTAGTCGGACTTCTCTCTGCTGCTCGACTCTCCCATGGCAACTGTTTATTCATAAGAAGAAACATCGCCGCTGGACATGGGAGTCTCCAAGCGGCCCAAGTCATGCAGAACTGGACCACATAATAATGAACAGAAAGCGGTGCTTACTAGATGATGGTGTGCTACCATCTTTCTGGATTAGTTCTGATCATCAACTCCTTCGCGCTGAGATCCAATCGCTGAGAATCAGTCACAAGCTGGGAAACTTTTCCAACGTCGCACTAAGAGCTCGAAGCATGTTGCACGGAAATGTTCTGAACGACGCTTTGTACCGATATGACTGACGGGTCATGTATTACCCGACCGAAGACTACGGCTCGCCTCAGTTTTGCTGACAAGACCATGCTTCTTCTAGTGGATACCTCCGCTCGCATTTCAGATGCGACGAGGGGTCTTCTCAGGGCAAGATGAAACTTGAGGCTTACCAAAACACGTCATATATCTTGAAAGGGTACAAGCAAATATCCAGCCGAAATTGGAACGCTTTAGGTGCACAGGACGGTAGTTATGAATTTTTGCTCAAATCCCTTCCTGAGCGGGGTCCGATCCTACCATCTATCATGAGTGTTTCCATCCTGCCATTTGTTTGATCACTCTAGGTGCACGGTTACAGGAGTTATGAATTTCTCGTCAGGCACACATACACACAAACACATCATTAGACATACACACACAATTAGAGGTTATATGAGTAAGATTCTCCCGTGATATTGAAGTGATGAGAACTCACCCGAAATCTGCTGAACAATTCTCTTCTTTATTCTTTCTTTGCTCCGAACACTCTTTTGCTTCGTGAGATAGCGCTTTTCCTTTGGTTAATTGACTTTGTGTGATTCACTCCTTTTCATCCGGCTCAAGAACACATGGCCATTGCATGGGTATGATTTCAGGCTGAATGAACCGGTGTGTTTTTTTGAATTCCGCTCCTATTGTTCACGGATTGAAAAAGCATTGTTTGATCTCAACTAAGATACTTTTTCATTACCCGGAACACATTTTCTCAGTGAATTTAAGTTAGTGAATCCTTTCTAAGGGATACTTTCAATTCTGTTCAGGAATCTGGCAGGTTGAAGTTTAGGGGTACGCCTATTTCTGCTTGTCTTACTCTCTCAGTAATTAGTACAGAGTATCCATTGTATAATCCCTAGTTATTTTAATGACAGTTTTTCGCCGTGGCGGACGCTCAAGACTCTTCAAGGCCAAAATTTTGTCTGAGCATTAATCAGTTTATTCGTTCAAGCTCTTGAATCTAGGATACCACTTCAGTCACGGAATATTCATATTTGTTCAGCCTTGCTTCGCTATCCAGCGAAAGTTCCGTTCAGACCTCTCACTTTTTTTATACTTTTATACTGGGCTCCTTTTGGCTATCGTCTTTTAATGTCTTAATTTAGGCTGCTGTGCTTCGGATGTTCCAAATGACCCGCGTTGGTTTGTCAACAATGAGGAGGAAAATTATCAATGAGTAAGCCATTCAGCCTATTTTCCAAACCTTTCGTTCTTCTCGTTCTTCCTTTCGTTCTTCTTTCCCCATTCTTTTTTCATCTCTTTCTTCAATTTTTTTCTTCCATTCTTTTTCTTCCATTCTTCTTTTTCCACCTTTACTCCTCCATTTTAGCACGAATAGCCAAGTAGCCGAGAACGTACGCTTACGTCTGCACTTAGAAAAACCACGAGTTCGATCCCTGCAGAGGCAAAAACCATGCCTTGTAAAAATTGCGAGAATGTGCATGGACCAGCGTCAGGCCTAGGGTGACAGGCCGGCTGATGGAGAAATCCTGTCAAGACAATCACGAACAGAGTCTCCAAAATGATCAGTGTGAAAGCTAGAACTTCACCCGGAAGTCTCGCGGAAGCCATCGAGAGTATGCGGGACTGCCGATATCTGGGGAGCGTCCTGTCTGCGGACGCAAGTGCGGACCCGGTTGTAAAGGCTCGGATAAATGCGGCATGGATGAAATGCCTATTAGGATCCTCCGCGATCAGCAGGCTCAATGGCTCAACGAGTTTATGAAAACAACGTTTCATAGATCATGAAGAAGCCCCGCGATGCTTTACGGCAACGAGTCTGTTCCGTAGGGAAGAATCGTAAAAGGCTACTTTAGTATGTTAAGATGGTCCCGAGGTAGGACCGACTAGATCGGATCAGAAAGAAGGGCAATAGCTGATCTTCAAATCGATCCTGTAACGTGGAGTCAAAAGAATAGCGCGTGCGAAATGGGTGCCCACTAAAAAGTAAATAAGAAGGGCGCTGAAGTTCGAAGCTGAAGTGAAGCGGTCAAATGGAGCCCCAAAGAAAAGGTGGCAGGACGTGATCAAAAAAAACCTCAGGCAGTAATTGCCGCATAAAGAAAGAAATGGGAACAAGTGGTAAAAACAGTGGACCTTCCGGCGGCGCGAGACTAACGCTAGAGAAGAAGGAGAAAAAGGTTCTTCCATTTTTATCCTCTCTTTCATATTCTTCCGTTCTTTTTCTTCCACTTTTCGTCTTCCAATCTTTTTCTTCCATTCTTATTCTTCCATGGCTATCGACGATGTCCCTGGAGAAAGTGTGGTCCTCTTTGAAAAGCCTTTCCGGGTCCATATGAAATGGTTTCAGCATCACTTCTTATTAGCTTCATGTTGATGCGTAGGCAACGAAAATTTCAGAGCTGGGATTGAGTCACATCTTCTAATTCGCTTACGTCTGTTTCGAAGTGTTAAAGGCACCGTTCACGATAAAAAAAGTTATTGAGTTCTTACTTATTAATACTCAGCGGCCCCCATGGGTTGTAGAAGGGACCCTCTCACTCCCCCAATCTCGACGTCCAGGGCATAGTGGCAGCTCCGTTGTTGCCGTAGTTCGCGTGCCCGCCCCTCGATCGGTGTCACGTTAGACGAGTGCCGAGACAATACAGATTGCTATTATTCCTTCTAGGACCCACGCACAATCAGCTAGTCGCCGAGTGATGAGGCGATGTTTTTCTCCCATTCTTTTTTTCCTCTGTTTTTCTTTTTGCTGCCGCGATCCCTTATTGGTGCTAAGTGGGTTGGGGAGACCACGCGGCGCGGCAGGCGGCGCGGCACCCTGCGCTCTCCAGCGAGATAGTAGAGAAGGAAGCCCGAAACGGTGTTTAGGGACGTTTCATAGTTTTTTATGTGTGCATTTTTCATCTAATTTCAGGAAGGGGGGGGGCTCCGGGGTGGGTGAGCCAATTGGACGTTCAACTTTTATTTCATCTCAGCTTTTTGCACGAGACAACCATCTCACCCACCCCCGGAGCCCCTCCCCTGCTTAAAAAATGGGTTTTTTTGGCTCAGAAGAAGTGTATCCATAGTATGCAAGCATATTGTATGTTCTGAATCACGAAACACATCAGAACAACCTTACCATTCCTTCTCAGATCAGGCCCACTACTATCTTGCTGGAGAGCGCAGGAAGCCGCGCCGCAGCCGCACCGCGCGGTCCCCCCAACCCACTTAGCACACTCTTATTTAATTTCCTACTTCTAGAGGCTGAAAAGGTGAGCTACTTTTGCTGTTACTAGGGTTTTTTTGTTTATTTATGCCTATNTTTTTTTGTTTATTTATGCCTATAATTGAATGAATTTTTGCTTACCATTGTCTGTTCTTCGCACCAGGACCCACACGCGCGCAGTGAAACACACTATTTAGCTCGTCCGGACGCCCCACCCTTCTTCATTTTTCTGGTTTCATTCACGTCCAGCCCCCTTCTTTTCAAAGCCTTTTTTTTACTTTGGAAACACCGATGCACGCAGTTCCTTCACTTCAGTCGCACTAGTTTCGATCTTGTCTTCCATTTTTCATCATAATCTGGACTACCCGAAATTATGTGAACGGTGCCTTTCAGCTCTCGTACGAATGCCAAGTGCGCATTGACGAAGACACCTACACCGCCGAAGCCTCTGCTGTCGCATGTTCAAAGGAACAGTTCTTTTCCAGTCTCAAATACAGCAAGCAGCGAGCGATGCCTTCTCGCCTCGGTCAGGCCGATGACGTCGTAGTTGATCTTCCTAGCTTGCATCATCATATCTTCTCTACACGCTTCCGATGCAAGCGTCCGTGCTTTGAAAGCACGGATCGCCGTCTTAGCCCTCCTCCTTTTGGGCGGCCTGTTTTGGCCCTGAGATTCCAGCTGCCTCTTCCTAGCGGTCCTACCCAACGCTGCCAAATTGGGAGCTCCCTCAGGTCAGGGGAATGAGGCCCATTTTTATTACTGTTTTTGGCGCATAGATACCCAACGTGCAGCTCGCGAGGCTCTGACGTAGGGGTAGGTTGACTCCGGTGACTCCGGGTACTTGCCGGACTGCCAGGCTATCCCGAAGCTTGGACGAGGGGAGGCGGCCCCAAACAGCTTCCCAGATACTTCCCAGTCATTTGAATTCAAACTTTCGGCTGAGTCGATGGACAGGATACCAACTGCATGCACAGACTCTCCACACAGTGCGAGATACAGAGGGTATGTATAACGACCCAGAAGATGCTGTTCAGCGCGAATGTTATTATAAAAAAATCAAATGGCAATGCGGATGATTGTCCTTCTGAAATTACGTTCTTTTCTGCCATGTCGGAAGTGTACGAGCGCTCATACCGTACCCAGTAGAGGAGAAAGCGTACATAAGGTGCGAATAACCACAGACGTCGCTAACTTTGCTTTTAGTGAGTTCTGCTACCGCGAATTGAATTCCATTAGTTACCTGGATATAGCTGCTTCGCAATCAAATAGAATTGAATATTAAGGAATATGCTTAAGTTAACTATATCAAAATTCTGTGCGATTTGCTCTACTAATAAAGAAGTTATGTACCAAAGGGCGTAAGAGCGCTTGGCGGAAGACTTTTGAGCGCTACTGTACATCTCTCATTAGTGGGACTCGTAAAAACGTGATTGTCTTTTAGGGATCTCTCAGAAGGCTCTGAAAGATTTCCCGTTCGAGTCGTGAATAATGTCGACTCGGCAACAATTGCTGAGTTTACCTACACTTCGCGAATAGTAGATCGTAGCGGAGTGTTAGCAGCAAGACGGAGTACCATAGAAACGGTTAGTACTAGAACTCACTTTTGAAGGTGATATTTACGTCTGACCATGAATTATTTTAGTTCTGCTGTTGTAATGATCTATGTTCATTGGAATGTGAATGCAATAGTGGAGTCTATGATGAACATGGTCAGTGGTTCTGAACTATCTGGAAGGGATTTTCTCATTACGCTTTTGAACTATGAGCTGCTGAAAAGATGTAACACTGTATTCATTTTAAGGCACAGTTCATGATAGAAATGATTTCTGAGATTTCCCGGTAGGATGAATTTGAGGCCCCTCTTATACCATATCTGGCGCTATCATGTCGGAAAACGGCCTAGTTAGGGCGTTAAAATGGCTCAAAGATTGTCTCGTGCGTATCCTCGGACGAGTTCCACCGGCATTGTAGAGGGTGCATAGATCTCAAAGGAGCCCGTGCAGGAAGTTCAAACAACTTGTCATGACTCATAGTGGCGGTGAAAGGCAGTTCTGTACAGCTTTGACCTGATGTAGTCAGCTCTTTGAGCAATTGCAATAACCAAGACCTCGTTCGTATACCCCTTGCATTTTATTTCCATCATGGTGATCTCGTCCAACCTCTACTTTCCTTACTTTTGAGAAGCTTTATTTTTCTCGAATTGGCGAATTTTCTCGCTCTCTTCACCAGTGAACTATTCCCAATCTATAGTTCCGCTTTTCGACTTAAAAGGGGTACCTTAAAATTATCGTGAACGGTGCCTTTAAATTCACCACTGTAACGTCAACGGTCCTATAACGGGACCACGTGTTCATTCTTTATCACTGTAGAGTTTCGCTCTTACAAGAAAGGTCTTTCAGGGCGTGGGACGCTTTTTGAAAAGGATTTTTTGCATTGTGTAGGGGCATGAGCACTGAGTATAGAACTATGGTCCATTTCCACCAAATGGCCTTCTGAATACCGAAAAAGAAGTAAAAAAGGTTTTGTTAAAAATTGCCATCTCAACCCACTAAGCGTCGTATGTTTCATTCATGGCATCGACTGTCCGTACAGTAAAAAGCGCCAATGGACCGCGCATTGAAAATAACGTACACGGCAGCCAAAAAAGGGAGCCACGTCTCAAAAAATGTTGAAAAGTGTGGGGAAGTTTCATATTTGCACTCCACAGTTTAATCGTTGGCCGCGACGGATCGTGTGGTGTATATCGATGTGGACTTCAATCAGGGAGTAGGATGGGTTGATGGTTCAGCAGATCTCCGAGGCTCTGCCGTTTTTGCATTTTATGCTACCACCTCCAGTTTGGCTCCATATTGCACCAGGGCCAAAGCAAGTGCCTGACTGGTCATGGTCGTGGCCGGGACAAGCCAGGAACATAACCTCTACAAGTCGATAGAATTTGATGTGTGGAGCACTATCAGTGGAGGAGCTTCCAGGCTTCACACTTCCAGGAGCATAAAGGGGTCTCTTAATTTCGCACTTCTCGACCTTGTTCGTCAATGCAAAGACAGCAGGATTCCCATATTCATTAGAGCTCCCGATTCCGACCTTTCTCTGGGCGTCAACCGCGGACTCCTGTGGGAAAAGGAATCAGATTCTATTTCAATTTGTCTTCTTGCTGGAGCATCCATGAGCGTTAGGTTAGACATAAAAAGCTGTCAGCCTGAGGAAAATCATTCTAGCGCAGGATTACTAGATTAATGACTAAATAAAGGGTTTGGGGGTCACCCGTTCCCAACCTACTATCCCCTAACTCCGCGTTCTGCTATGAAGTGCTGGCAGGACGCGATCAAGAAGGACGTTGCTGAAGTCTAGGGGACTGCAGAAGATGCTGATCGTGAGGAGAGAAGGAAATGGAGATAACCAACCAGAACCGAAAGCGTCCCATGCCCTGGAAGGCCTTCCTTGTTAGAGTTGAGTATCTATTTGATGCTACGATGTCAGCGTCATGTATCACATCAGCTACAAATTAAGACCCCATGACCTAATTGTCTAATTGTAAAAGAAAGAGCACAAAAGAAGAATTGGGCTACCACTCAACCATGAAAATAGCGGTGTTTTTTAACCAATTTATACCTTGATTATAGTCAGACCCTTTGATAATCCACATCTATAGCAGTCAATCGATTTGCTGTCGTCGTCTTACAAGTTATTGGTCGCGATGAGATGTATACCGCCGTAGGGAGTTTCAAACGCTGATCTTAAATCTGTATTTCAAATCCGCTAAACGATTCCGGGAACAAAGTTACAGGAAATTCTGTGTTATATCACTGCACCACTGCACTGAACGAATCGCCGAGCCGAACAAAGCCCTTACATGTGCAACGGTGGCCTAGCGGGTAGTGTCGTGGATTGGTAGGCATGAGGTCAAGGTTCAGGTCCTTGATGCATGCGCCCGTTTTGCTTTTTCATAAAATGTGTCCTAGATGCTTGCAAAACGTTTTTGGGCTCAATATTGACCACCTACGGTGCTATCTCACGTTTTAGGAACACTAGAAAGGTATTGAAGGGAAAGTTTTTTTTTGCTCCTCACCAGCCCAATAATGTTGGAGCTCATTCGAACAAAAGAGGAATTCTAGACAATCGCTCATGATGGGCTTCAGAGGCTTTAAGGAGAATGGTTCCTGTTGTTTTATCGGATCAAACGCTCTTTAGCATGTTACCAGCGAAATATTTTGGCCGAAGGTGGTGCCATCGCATTTGATGGAGGACGTACATTCTTGCAGCGTGAGGTGGGCGCCACCTAGGAAGAGGTGGTAATAGAGAGCCTCTGAACCGTAATACTCGATGCTATGAAACCTATTCCGTTACCCACAGCGAGAAATCCGCTGCGGTCGCCTCATGATGGCAGCGACGACGGATCCGTAACTTCGCGAGAGAAACCCCGTACGTTTGTGGTAAATGTGGTTTGTAAGTGAAACGTAGCCTTAAACTTTGTGAACCGACCTATGAGCTCCAATTTTGAAGGCAGAAGAGTCCATAGCCTTCCACAGTTCGATTGCCAAAAGCAGCCGCATATCCCGTACATGAGACACGTTTTGTATTATCACGCCAGAGTGCCGTCAACGGAAATTAAGGGCAAGTGTGAGAGACAATGAGCTTTCAATTTAGCCCACCTCTGACAAAGCGTGATGTCCTATCTGGTCGTCACTATCATGTACAAACAAACGGACCAGAGATCAGCGGATAAGTTGGAAAGATTCCTCATAAAATTAATGTGAGGATTTCATTGCACGACAGTCTTTTTAACTGGACGACGCTTTGAATCAGCAATGAAGGCCCATAGGGGCGAATTCAAAGCAAGTCATAGGCGAATTAAGGGTTTCGAGTACAGCCGTGGTTTTAAAAAGCCCTTCCTTAATGTAAGTGTAAGGTAAACTTGGCGGCGTCCCACCGCACCGCCACGTTTACCTCAGGCTTTTTAAAAGGGCGTTCACCCCAAAAATTAGTGGATAATCATACGTGTCACCAAAGCGATAAACTATTGTTCTACAGCATTTCTTAAACAATGCCAGTTTACCTGTACCGCCATCTACCGTAAGTGCAAGAAGCTGCCGAAATTTTGGAAACACCATCTTTACTGTTTGGGGTAGAGAGGCGTATATGTTCGGTCAGTAGAGGTAAAAAAAATTTGTTCGGTTTACTATTCCCCGAAATACTAAAATGTGAGTTGGCTTCTTAGATGGCCAATATTGAGCCTAAAAACATTTCGCAGACGTTTAGGGCATGTTTTATATAAAGAAAAACGAGCGCATGCACCAAGGAATCGATCCTTGATGTTATGTCTAACAGTCAACCACACTACCCGCTAGGCCGCCATTGCACAGGTGGGTACTTCGCTCTGCTCGGTTATCCGTTCACTGCAACGGTATAACACAGGAAGGAATTGGTCCCGTAACTTTGTTCCCAGAATCGTTTAGCAGATTTGAAATACAGGTTTGGGATCAGCGATTGGAACCACATACCTCAGCATACATCTCATCTCGAATGGCCACTGCGAACAATATCCTTCCCCTGTTAGATATGTGTTTTCAAAAGCTCTCCATTCTTCACTTTTTTGGTGAGGTTTCAGCTTCGGAATATAGCTGCCTACAATTAGTTAATTATCACTTACATAATATAAAACATCGAATGACACCAGGCCAACTGGAAGTACCGGAGAAACGAGGAGTGGACTTGTCTTTAGGTAACTTGGAAAAAACAAACACCACTCTTACCGTGAGACGACTACGTGACACAGTCTGTTCGTACTCACAAACTTCGTGAGGGATGGCGTGCACGTGGAAGGCCCCACTTACTATAACTACTTCTTTGGGATACTACGAGAGACCAGGTTAGGAAAGGGAAACGTGATGAAGTGGTTTGACGTGACTTCATCATACACAAACGTGCCAAGTGGAAGTGAAATGCGAGCCAGTTTTGGAAATCCTGTCTGAGCACCATGCTAGTCTGAATTTGTATGGCCTCCCAATCAGGCACATTATGCTGCTGCTCAACGAAAGCCTAGAGTGCAACTTCTTTAGGTGGTTTTATTAATACTCTAAGCAAGTGAGGGGACTAGCTATGGGACTGAGGTTAACAGAGGCTATAGCGGTCATGTCGAAAGTTGAATGGCCTGTCTAGGAACGAGGGCCACTAATTTAGTGCCGGTATATCGACCACTGTTTTTTATCGTACGTTACACTCAAACAGGTGGACACCAAATTCGAACTTTAAACAGGCAGTCTGAACACATAAAGTTCACAAGGGAAAACTGGCAGAGAGTTGGCTCGCCTTTCTCAGATGAAATTCTCGCATGGTATCCAAAAACGAAGTGGTATCGAATACCTAGCAGTAAGAACATCCTCGTCCCCTGCAGTTCAGCACATTCATTGTAGACGAAAACTGCCATTATCGAGAACATGTTTTAAAAGGCTTTTGTAGTTTCGTCTGGAGGTGCTTTTAGAACGGAATCTACGGATGAGGTTCAGCAGATTGCGCAGGAGAAGGGATATGGTTGTGATGGGCATCCCTCTCAGTGCCTTTAGTTTTAGATGATATGAGCGCTGTCATTCGCGCCTGCCTCCGTAAATCTCTCTAGGATAGTGTGCGAGTGGTCGAGATACCCTCCTTGAACCTCAGAAGGCAGTTCGCTAGAAATCGTTTTTATGTTATGATCTGAGATGCCGAACGCCCCTCCGTGTGATCTGCCCTTCCGGAAAGAAAAGTGACTGTATAATCTCAGGAGTCGCACACCTCATCACGTGCCAGCTGTATGGGGAGGAATATTCAGAGGAAACGGGAGGCCCCTCTGCATGAGGACAAAAAAGCATTTTTATAAGTTGAAAAAGTCTAGGAAGGCCACTCTCTTGGGTGGTCACAAAATACAGCACCATGAAAATAAAAGTGTGGCCGTCTCTATTACGATACTGTCTCTTGAAAGTGATATATCAGCGTGCAAGACTCTGGAGGCAATGTGAATCGCGGCAAAGAACCAAAGATCAAGGGCAGAAGCACGAATGCCAGAGAGCTCGCGCCGTTCACCGGCCTATATGGTTAGTCTAAACAGTCAATCCCCCGCGGAGGAGCCGGGGCAGGGGTGACGGGTGAAAATGCTCAAACTCGCTGATAAATCAATACCAAGGGTGATACGCGACCAGCGGCAGCAACCTGACCTCGGATGATCTCATTTATTAGTATACATACTGAAAGGTTACATGAAGCAGTCCCTGACCCGTCCTCTGACATATAAAAACGCCATGAGGAACTTTGGGCTCAGGGTGCCGACAGACAGCTCCAGTCGTTTAAAGGTCAGCTTCATCGCCTCTGCTTTGCTCCCCTTGAATGTTCTTCTTGTAATTTGAACAGGTGACCTAGTAATCGCAACTATATTTTCGACTCGCACGCTCCGAAGAAGGCAACTCCGCCGAAACGTAAGCCATGTATGAAATGTTATTAACAATCTCGGAGGCTAGGACAACTAACAGCAGTCTGTTCAACTAAATGCCGGGGATTTGAAAGAGAGTACTGGGGAGACCGCAGACTCTCATCCGACTGGACGAGTAAAGTAGAGCGTTGGCCATTTCCGCTGCCTACCCGAACCGTAGTTTTTCCAAACAACGCACATTTGAGCAAAATAACGCTATATACTTTGATGTGAGGGGAATGCATCGATACTCAGTACGGCACGTGGAAAGGAAATTCGTTGAAGTGCGGACAATAAAGCACATCGTGAATCAGTGCAAAAGAAGAGATGCGTGACCTTCTGAGACTGATTAAATGATAACACTTCGTCGCGTCGCATCAGGATAGGAGCAATGTCCGATTTCCTTATAGTTTCGTCATCAGGTCCTTTCTCCATATCCTTGATATTCCCGGTTGGCTTGGTCTGATTTGGTGTGTTCTAATTGGTGACTGATGATTAAGTAGTTGATTTGTAACGACACACACGTGCACACGAACACACATATCATGCGCGCCCAGCCCGCTGTGAGCGAAAATCCGCATGTTTGATACACGTGATCAATTACCACTTATCCCAATTTCACTACATTTTTACCCAGATTTATTCATTGGGTTGTCCGAAAGGTCTCCGCCGATTTTTGATTCTTGGAGTGAAAATTCCTAGAAAAAGAAATCCGTTGGTTAAACGATATATCCTCCATTCTGTTCAGTAAGGGTTCGCCATCTTCCTGTAAGTATCAGTATCCCCTTTCCATAGAAGTTTACAGACGTAGAATGGAAATCTCCTCTCAGGTGCTTTCTGCAGCCCTCCAGCGGACTGAAAGATATCTCATTCGAAGAATTCTGCAGAAACATAAACAAGTGGTATTCTGATAGTGCTGTGTCCGGACTATATGGGGGTGTGACAAGACATCCCATCCGAGCTCCAGCAATTTTTGAGAGTGGCCAAAAATACGTGTGTTCTGGCGGTATCCTATTGAAAGAAAACGCCATCACGATTGGCCTGTTCGGGTCACCTCTGGTCTACCGTTTATACTCAAATTTTCTAAGCTAACTATAGTACCTTTCCGAAGTCATCGTTGGATTATGCGACAACAGTTTATTGTGAGCGATTTGCCCGCAATCCCACCATCAGCACGGCATAATCTTCCCACCTGGATTTTCAGTTTTGCAGCGGTTTGTGACGGCTCACTGGGAAGGCTCCACGATTGTTTCCGCCTTCATTGTTGTGTACAATCCAATTTCGTCCTCCGTTTTCATGCGTTTCAGCAACAGCTCATTTTCATTTCGTTTGAGCAAGGAGTCGCACGCGAAGGCGCGGTCCATCACATTGCGCTCGCTTATTTCGTGAAGTATCCCAACATCAAGGCGCTTTTCAAAATCAAGGTCCAGCAGAAGGAAATGGATGGTCGATTTCGAAACACTAAGCCTTTGTCCTACTCTACGAGAAATGCTGTGCCGATTCACTTCCGTTAACATTTTGATTTGGTCGTTTTGACTGATGATAGCCCCCTTGGGGTTGCCAGTCTTCGAGGACGAATTCACGCTGTTTAGATATCGCAAACCGATCACGCACTGTACGTTTAGCAATGTGTACTCTAGAGCATTGTGTACTCAAACGTCACAAATCTTTCTCGCGGCTTCAGACGCATTGCGTTAGAGGAAAAGCCTCAGATGCCGAAAATGCACGCGATGGTTTTCATATTTCACACGAGTCCTGCACTGAAAAGCTTTGCAAATGCTGACAGAATCCCAGCAGGAATATAGAAAAGGACCTACTCTTTCAGAAAACATATAACTCTTTAAGGTTATTTGATCTTTTGTACAACACTTGATGAACCGAGGGTGTTCAAAATCGGCGGAAACTTCGAACAACCCAATATTTTTTTCATACGCTATATGAGACAGCGTGAGAAAAATATAAATGCGAGACAACCACAAATGAAAATCGGCAATAATTCCCAACAGACACAAGACAAAAGACATTCAGATACACCTACACTTACAAACACACACAAACCAACGGATACACTTAGCGCGCTGTATATAGTAGAAGAATAGGATTAAGCGCCACCATTGCCGAGCTCCTCTTATAAAAAACCTTCTGTCAAGTTTGTCGAACACACTTCCAGGGATCCTCTTTTTTTATCCGCGCGATACGAAATGTGTATGTTAAATTTTGTTCAGTAAGAGGATTAGTCTGTCATTCGAACATCCCGGCTCTGTACCAGGGCAAAAAGCGCTTGGTCTTTTTGTAAGCCGGGCGATCCTATTGCATCTTCTATATGAAGTTAATACAGCTCGCGGCATGAGCACTTGTGGAGAACGCGTAGTGTGTCAGTGTGAACAAATTATGGCAATGCCAGAAAACCGAATTTGCTCCACGTAGCACTCATACAATTACATGTAAATGGTACCATTCATAATTCACTAATTTATGCGCATCTGTTCAATGCACCTTTGAGTTATCGTCTCACCCAGGTGATGCCCTGGTTTCAGGTCTTGTTGACGATATTTCATTGGAATGGCCATTTATGGAGTGCAATGCTGCATGTGCATGTACTTTACAATGTGGAAATCGTGTAGCACAAAAAGGCGCCACGGTTCCCATAGAGGTGAGGATAGTTACTTTCGCTCAGAACAAATCCTGTCCTATCAATCCGTTCCGACACAGTCCAAGAAAACTATAGCACGACTTACACAATGTGTGTGTGTGTGTGTGTGTGTGTATGTGTGTGTGTGTGTGTGTGTGTGTGTGTATGTGTGTGTGTGTGTGTGTGTGTGTGTGTGTGTGTGTGTGTGTGTGTATGTGTGTGTGTGTGTGTGTGTGTGTGTGT
>UZAF01016357.1:0-11808 GCA_900617895.1 Haemonchus placei | reverse complement strand
GCAAAAAACGACGAACGAAAGGAATTAAAAAGGGCCAAAAAAGAGCTGGAAAGGGGGTTGGACGAGTTTCACAGTGAAAGAACGTCGGTTAGAGAGTTTTCGGGCAAGTTGGCAAATTGCCAGGGACGGCAAATTGGCAACTTGCCAGAGACGCAATGTGTTGTCTGCAATAGCATGCAACACATTGCGTCCCTGGCAATTTGCCAATTTGCAATTCAGGGTGGGTCCTGGCGCGATTACATGACACTGTGTCGTCTCGACACTCGTCTAACGTGACACCGATCAAGGGGCGGAGGGCGACCGTGGTTACCTCTCCGGCCCCTTATTGTGCCCTATCCAGCCGTTTTCCGACCTCATTCCTGCACAAATGGTTTCAGAGGGGGCTTCGAATTCAAACCATGTGCAAATCTCCGAAACCACTTTTTCGTAAACAGTGCCTTTAAATGTGGAGTGGGGGGCTTGAAAACGATCAAGAAAACAGAGCACTGCAGGGTTCACAGTCCCCGTCCAGCAAACGCCGGCGGCGTCAGACTGATGAATGAACTTTCTTCTCAAAGGCACAGATTTCAGCCCGAGCCACCACGGTGGAAGGGAAACAACTTCGAAGACACTTTTTAAAGACTTTGCGATTCGTAGCCAGAAATGCATGTGCATTGTGGGATGTGGGTTTTCCTCATCGCTGGAAAAGGAGTGAAAGTGAAGTGCCGATGCAATGCAAACAGGGCTGAGGAGTGCAGGAACCGCTACATCGGTACACTAGTCGGGTCAACGATGGGGACTCCAAACTTTGAAGAGCTATTTGGGAGTTGGGTGTGGATGGCTGGTGACACGGGCTGCTAAGAAGGTGGAGTCATGCAATGTTGGTGTACGTGTTGTAGGTGTGTCTGGATCGCAAGTGATTACAGGAAATGTTAATAGCTATAAGAAGCTTACGAAAGACCTTGGGGGCACATGCTTTCTAATTTTTATTCTCTAGTGTTCACGATATATCTTGACGCTTCGTCGTGTTTCATAAAGTGAGACGGAACGTAGAGTATGTTAATAAAAAATGATGAGTGCAGTGATAGGGACCGATTGCATTCAGTACAATAAAAAGAGAGCAAAATCTAAACTACCCATTGCTATCATATTACAATCACCCATCATTCAAGATTTAACTAATCGAAGTGCTCAATCGTAGAAAAGTTTATGCGCCCTAGACGCTACAGAAGAGAGAATTTGGTTTCGAATGCGTGATTACTGTTACGATTAAGACACTGATGGGAAATGCTCAGAGTGAGGAGTAGGCGCACGCTCCCCGCCTCGATTTTTAGAACATACATGATTGGGACGTCTCCCTTCAGAAAATTTGTTGAAAATGGGTCATTCATGCGGAAAAGAGAAATGTAGAGCTATCGAGCATTCCTAACAGGAATTAGGGTATTTAAGCTGTTCGATCTGACTGGTAAGAGCTGCAATTCACCCATACATGACGTGTGTATTTCAAACTATGTTAAACAACATAAGACATGTGCATGCAGATCAAAATCTGGGCGATGGGCTGCACAAAACTTTCTCACTNACTAGAATCTTTACACTGCTCGACATCAAAGATTTCTCTGCAATGCAACTTTGGCAGATTGGGAAACCATAAAGTTCCTAGCTTATCACTTTAACCTGTCGGGTCGCCCGTCTAACGCCAGGCTTCCCCCTTCTTGTGATAGGGCTTCGATGATCGGCAAACCGCCCCCTCCTTATTTGAAACAAGTGGTACTTTCCGGAACACAAAACTTGACGGAGGGCTGACAGAGAATACAAGTGATATTTAGTATGTGCCGATGATTGAGCCTATATGTAGAAGTCTCTATCTGGTGCTGTTTATCTTGAAACTAATAATCCATTGAAGGTTCAGCTGGTACAAATTAAATATTTTCGCTCAAGCCATGCCTCTTGCGGGTGGACGCTACAACTTTCACCTACCATCAGTGTTCCCATATTGCCTCCTGCACTCTTACCAAATTTTAGCTCTCTAGGTCCACGGGACCGGATTTATGAATTTCCGGTCAAACACCCACACGCACTCACATACATACACACATACATACACTCTTAGCATGTTACATATAGACTCACGCGTTATATCTTTCACCTGTATCACCTATCGTCCCGCTGATCGTCGAATTCCTCGAACGGGCGTCAGTAACGTCTCCATTCGTCCCTGTCGCAAGCCAGAGTGGTCCAATGAATCGCTCCAGGCACACGAGGATCAACATTCCTTTCGTTCAGAGCTTTCGTGAAGGAGTCTGACCATCCCTTTGGCAGCCGCCCTGGAGTTCGTTTGATCTTCCAAGGAATAAAGTCAATAATCGCCCTGATCCAACAGTCATCACTATATCGCATACCGTGTGCGGCCCACCTGATCTTCGATTTCTTGGCGTAATCAACGGAATCCCTGATCTTCGTTCGTTGACGTAGCTCGGAACTCCGGATTCCCTTCTGCACTTGCGTGTACAGGGAAATTCCGAGCATCGTCCTTTCCAAAGCGCGTTGAATAACGCTGACAGTATGCGCATCCTGCTCTCGTAGAGTCCAAGTCTCCGAGGACAACAGTGTCGGGAATGTGCGCGCGAAGCCGAATGTTCTTTGTCTTCTTCACTACTCCCTCAATATTCTTAAATGCTCCCCATGCGGCGCGTTTCCTTCTGCACAGCTCTGGAGCTAGGTGGTTCATCATGTTGACTTCCCGACTTAGATACACATAGCTAGAGCATTCGGAGATATCCTTCCGTTCAGCGTGGAAGGAACATCACGTAGCAACCCGTTTCGCATGAACATCGTCTTCGTTAGGTTCAGCCTCAAGCCGATCTTTCCACAAGCACTATCAAAGTCGGCCAGCATTCGTTCCGCCTGCTCGATGTTCGGTGTTATAAGCACGATGTCGTCTGCAAAGCGGAGGTGATGTAGAAAGCGACCGTCGACCTTCACTATCAAGTCTTCCCATTCCAAATGTCGCATGATATTCTCGGGGGCGGCACTGAAAAGTTTGCGCGAAATAGTATCGCCTTGCCGGACACCTCTCTTCACGTTGACAATGACTTCCTTATAGAATGGTGAAATCCTGGTCGTAAAATTGTCATAGAGCTCACGAAGCATCTTTATATATTGAGTATAGTATTGGTTGCCTGGGCTTCGATTACCGCTTCTGTCTCGACGGTGTCAAAGGCTTTCTTGAGATCGATGAACGTAAGACATAACGGCATTTTGTACTCTCGCGATACTTCAGTGAGTCTTGTAAGAGTGTGGATATGATCGATTGTGCTGAACTCTCTCCGAAACCCTGCTTGCTCGCATGGCTGTCCTTCATCTAACATGGCTGCTTTCATAGTCCGCCGGTCGATCGGTCGGCGTGCCAGCCGAGGCAGTGCNGGGCGGGGGGGGGGGGGGGGGGGGGGGGGGGGGGAGGAGGGAAGCAGACAGTCGGTAAGCCCCTTCGAAGGGCTGTAAACAACGAGAGACAAGATCAAAGACCATTTGTACAAGCCCTTGGTTGTATGGTTTTTGATCTTGTTCTCCTTTGTTTTCAGAACTTCGACCGACCGTCTGCCTCCCTCCTCCCCCCTAGCACTGCCTCGGCTGGCACGCCGGCCGCCCGACCGGCCATCTTCTTAATCGTAAACGTTCGATTCGGGTTGCTAGGGTTTCTTACGAATCGATGTTCATGGCCAAGTGCGTATTGACGAGGACACCTACGCCGCCGACGCCTCTACTGTCGCATGTTCCAAGAAACAGTTCTTCTCCAGTCTGTTTTGACCCTAAGATTTTAGCAGCCTCTCCCAAGCGGTCTTACCCAACGTGCCGTACTGGGGGAGGGGGGGTGAATGAGGCCCATTTTTAATACTGTTTTTGACGTGTGAAAAACCCATCGTGTAGCTTGCCAGGCTCTGACGTGGGGGGTTGGACGAGGAGCTTTATTTTCGGAGGCGGCCCCGAATCGCCTCCCAGATACTTCCCAGCCACTCGAATGCAAGCTTTTGGCTGAATTGATGGACAGGATACCAACTGCACCCACAGACTCACCACACACGTATGCGTGGATACGCCTGCGAGGAACAGAAAGTATATCGACCAGCACAGCAAAATCAAGGAGTCCATCCCCTTCCACCTGCGTTTCTGGGCAAGTACCGGTGACTTTTGGTCGATGATTAATTCCCCTATCCGCCACCTGGGGACGCCCTACGTAGCCTCGTCACTAACCGGCTGGGGGTCCTTCAGTGAAAAAGAACTCCGTGAAGGNTGCTCCCGTGGACCTAGAGCGTTCGAATTTGGTAGGAATACATTTAGCATGATGGGAGCACTGATGGTAGGAGGTAGGATGACATGTGACATGTGGGATGTGACGGGATCGAACCGATCGCAAATTATTAGGTTGTTCGGAAAGGAATGCGCGTTTAAGTTCAAAAAAATTTTTATTACATAAACGAAACTAAATCAATTCAAAAGATATCCTCCATTACTATCAATGACTTGTTACCTACGTTTCCGCAAAGAATGGATTCTTTTCCTGCAGAACTCGGCCGGCTGCGACTCAAAGTAGTTGGACACCCTGAGTTGGACTTTTTCAAGGTTTTTGAAATTTCTCTCGACCAACGAGTGCTGCAGTGACCGGAACAGATTATCATAGGATGGAGTCAGGTCTGGGCTGTGAGGCGAACGAGGTAGGAATTCCCACCCCTATTCCTCAATTTTTTTTCCAAGGTGGTTTTCGCAATATGTGGACGAGCGTTGTCGAGGAGGAATTTTGTCCACGTCGTTTCGACACCTTGGCGGCGCAGTGTTGATCTGCGCGGTACAATTGGTCTTCGTAAATGTCCGCCGTAACCGTTTCACCCGAATTCAGGACTTCAAACTACTCTCAACCTTTGCTGTTCCACCAAACACAGAGCATTACCTTTCTGCCGTGTATATCCGGTTTCGGAGTGGGTTTTGAAGTGTCACCGGCGTCTAACCACTGCTTTTTTCGTGTTGTGTTGTCGAAGCAGATCCATTTCCCGTATGATGTAATAACAGAGTTGAAAAAAGCGCTGTTCTTGGAGCGACGAAGAAGAATTTCGGCCATCGCCACTTGTGTTGCCTGGTTTGCGTCGCTCAGCTGGTGCGGTACCCATTTTCTACACCTGTTCGTCTTGCCAATTGCCAGCAAATGCTCATGGATGGTAGAGTTTGAGCAGCCAACATGTGTTACCAGTTCTCGGGTGGTTTGGCGTGGATTCTAATTATTGACGGTCTTCAACACTTGGTTATCGACGAATTGAAGTCGACTTCCATGTTCTTCGTCCTCCAAGCTTTCGCCCTCATTTGCGGGGAGGAAAATTTATGGTAATGGCAATAACTTTGTGGCGAAACCTCACCGATTTTACCTCAATCTCACTAGAAAAGCTCCACGGTAATTCAGGATACTGCCTTGAATAGTAGTGCTTCCAGTATGGATAGAACATCTTTTTATAAAATTCACAAATACATCAAATATAGGGCACTTTCTCGCCATTCTTACAATTGTTTATCTTGGATACATTACATGATTACAAATTAGGCACAAGGAATACGTAGGGTGAGAAAGATAGAACTTAAGTCTCCTGAGAGATAACAAGAAAATATATACACAAGAAATAGTCAGTCTACACAATGCACTGCGATCAAGGTAATATTCCTAATTCAGCGGAAGAATTCTTAATACCGTCGTTATTAAACACGTTTCTTGAACAGTTTGTCTTAGAATAAACTCAGCTGTAAAGTCTATGATAGAGAAGAATCTTCGCACAAGGACTGTACTGTACTGTAAGCTTTCATGGGTGGGGTGCTGATATTCAGAAATAAGAATGGGGTAATGAATACATCCTTATAAAAAAGTCGAAAAATACTCTGTGATCATCAAAAATCGTTGGTATCTTGACTAGTTGATTACCGCCACTGTTATACGGTAAGTGTAAGAAGCGTTAAAACGACGACTCTTCCCGCTCATTAATGCGACATAAATCTCATGATCTCATGTTTTGGCGTGCTAGCGTACCGTTTCCTGCTGAACTTCATATCTAATTTTGTCTTGCTTGTTGGCGCGAGGAGCAGATTCCTAGCTCACCCCCTCCGTGAAAGTTACCAAGTTGCATAGCAGGGTGAAATACTTGTTCATCCCGCTCATGGTAGGGAAAAATTAGCTGGGTTAATCGAGGATGGTGTATTGAACTTCACAACTGAAATACATTCAGCAATTATGGGCAGGTGCAGGTTGAAACTGAGATACGACGCGCCATTCAAGTTCCCAGGTACTGATGAAAGTGAACACTTCTCGAGAATTTGACTTATTCCCGAAATTCTTCATCAATCGTGAGCCTGTGACCAAATATCGTGAATCCACCGTCCATTGATTTTCCAAGCTCCGAAAAGCCTATCTTCGAATAGAAATTAACGTGGTCCTCATACTCAATCGGAATAGTTACGAAGACTCCAGTGCAACCTGAATTGGAGTACGTAGAGTATCGCAAAGAGGATGATATAAAAATTGGGTATGTACAAATGACAAAATGAAATGATGGTATATGTAATCTACAAAAAGAAAAAGAAATTCGTTGTTAGTAAGATTTAAGATAACCAACAAATTCGTGCGGCACCAGAAAACCTAGCTGTGTGTGAAACTTGAAGAAAAACTTTTTGTTGGTATACAGTGGCGGCCAAAAGTCTTCGATGAAATGCTTCGACGCTTTTCCGTTCACAACTTTTTTCTTAGTTGACCAAATCGCGCGAAATTGGATATGTTTAACTTGAGCATATTTCACCCTACCCAACACTATTTGACTGCGAAGCTGCAATATCCATAGATAGAGCAAGGTGTTGGTTGCTGTAACAGATTTTGCTAAAACTAAAGATGTTGACATCTGCACTTATTCGCACCATATGTGAGTTTTTCTCATCTATTGTGTTCGGCATTACCGCTCGATCAGATTGCAAGTTAAAAGGTAAATATTCACAATACACCCACGCTCAAAATATAGAAATTTTGCCGCTCAAAATATAGAATTCGCATGATTAGATCCAGTAGGAAAGGAGTTACGACTGAAAGGTACGGCTGAAGAACCATTTCACCGAACGACTTTTGATCACTACTATATCCTACTTAGACAATCGGCTACGTCGGTGTGTTTGTGTGTGTATGTGTGTGGGCCTGACCGGAAATTCATAACTCCTGTCCCCGTGGATGGAAAGCGTTCAAATTTGGTGGAAGTATAGGCGGCAGGATGGGAACACTTTTAGTGGGAGGCAGGATCGGACCCCGCACAAAGGGGGCGGGGTTTGTGAGAAATAAATGTTCGAGCGTAAATTCAGGACTCATGTCCCCGTGATCCCAGAACACTCAAACTCAGTAGGAGTACGGGTGGCAGGATCAGGACACTTATGGTAGGTGGCAGGACCAGACCCCGCCCATAGGGGCGGGGATTGCGCGAATATTGTCAATTTGGCCCTGGAGCGTTCCAAACTGGTAGGAGTACATGCGACAGGATGAGAACTTTTAGTGTAGGTGGCAGGAAAGGACCTCGCCCGCAGGGGCGGGGTTTGCGCGAAAATTGACAATTTGGCCATGGGCGTTCGCAGTATTCCAATTGCACGGAAATTTCACGGAGGTACGCTCCCTTAGCCCATCTGTCTTTTTTTCTCTGAATAATCGCCTTTGTGATATTATACGATGTTATTACCGGACACAGCGAAGATGGCTTACGGAAAAATCGCTCCCAATCGGAGCTAATACTGAGGGTATACAGCTTCAAGGAGAAAAGAGAATCCGAAGAGTTATTTACGCATAGCAACGGCGAAGCCGGGCGACACCATAAGGAGGGAAGTCCGGCGTTCCCGGGCGGCCCGACTGGTATACAGGGTGGCTGAAAAGTATAGGACGCCACATTTGTAAGCGTAACTTCAAAGATAGAGACCAGAGAGACAAATCAACTTTATTGAGGAATACCGTAGAACTACAAGTTCACTTAGGACAACAGGTGTTCGAAGTACGATCCTTTTACTCTTACACAGGCTTTCAAATTCTCGATGACTAAATCGACCGTACGCCGCAGGTAGCCGACGTCGATATCGTCCCACGCCTTCTGAAGCGCCAACTTCAGAGCGTCCAACGTGCGGTAGGAGCGTACTGCAATTTTGCTCTCCATGTACCCCCATACAGAGAAGTTCATCGAATGGAGATTTGGCGGAGAGGAAAGCCAGATGTCTTCACCCCAGTAACCGGGGAAGTGCGCGTCCAGTACGGCTTTTGTCGACTTCGAGGCATGAGAAGGGACCAAATCTTGCTGAAGGACGAACGATCTGTTACGAAAGTATTCAGTGATCCAGGATAGCAGAGTGTCCATTAAAACTAGCTTTTGGTGGTCCTCGGACTTGATTTTCACATTTCTGTCGATGAAGACCAAAGGTGTTTTGCTTTCTGATGTCACCCCGGCCCAAACCATAACAATTTTGAAGGATAGCCTGCTGTGCACAAGGCAACATTTTGGGGACCTGTTGCCAGGTTTTGACAACAACTGTCTCTGGTTTTGTCGGTTTGGATAGTGTTCAACGGTGTAAATTTTCTCATCGGTCCAGATCACATCAGAGATGCGGCGCGCCCTAAGCTCTCGAAGAACTTTTTTGCATTTCATCAGTCGACTTTGCTTGGACTGCTCTGAAAGAAACTGTCCTAGACGGAGCCGATAACTGTTCAGCTTGAGGTCTTGTTTCCCAATTTTCTGGACGGTTTGACGGATGATGTTGAGATCAGAAGCAATCCAATTCATGCTGACTCCATCCTTGCGGGTGATCCTCTTCCTTATGACGTCACGAATCCTCGGTGTGTTCACTGTTCTCGGTCGTCCCCTTCCTGGCATTTCAGAGGCTTGTCCTCCATTCCTGAGAGCAGCGGCAAAATTTCGTACGGTTGGAGAGGGAACACCAGGTCGTTTCACAATGTCGCAGCTCCAGAAACCTTCTCTGAGCAGCTTCTCGATAGTGGGTCGATGCGCAGAAACTTTCATGGTGTTTATTCGGACGAACGGTCAATTATATGTCTTATATGGATTTTTGTACAAATCCCAAGCTTTCTAAAAGTCCCGAAAGATTTTGAAAATACCCGTTGTCAGGGTGAGAGCAAGCGCCAAACGCTGCGTCCTATTCACAAGAAATGTCCGATCCAAATCGGTCACAAGGAATATAAGTATATGGTGTGATGGGTTTCTAAACTGTCTCCTCAGCACGGCAAGTCATTGATGGCACAAGTTCGAAAAGGTAAATTTGACTCGATCGAAGAACCACGACATGGAAGACTAATTGCGCTGAGTAGCGACCTTCTCTGAGGCTTGTTGCAGAAAATTTTAGACGCAGTACCCCTGGGTTCAGGAGCTTGATAGTCATTACAACACAGTGGCTGCCCATTTGCATCGTCTCGAGAAGACAGATACGGCGTTCAGATAACCCATCGGCGACGAAAATGGGTTCTCGACTAAAACCGCACAGGAAAGCGTCTGTGGCTTGGACTCGGAGATAATGGAATCTACAGGGTGGGCCAAAATTATGATTACAGCGCGCGCTGACGTTCATTGCAAATTTTTTCTATGTTCATAACAATTCATTGAATTTCTTCTATTTCACAAAGTAGCTTACGTTATTACCTTCCTGATGATACTAAACTTTGGGTAGATTTTTAACATAATATAAGTGTAACTAGTCCGTGAATTAAGCGTCGCTTTGCATTTACAAACACTTTTGGCACGGTGCACCTACAGACGAACTAGCGAAACAAGGCAGGTATTGCAATTCAACCATAAGACGCTCTCGAGAGTTGGGAACAATTGCAGATAGGAGTGGTGAACCTAGGAGAGCTGTGGTTATATTCAGGGAAAGTGTTAAGGAAGCAGGGCAAAGGTCTACGTAGGAGCAAAATTCATTCTGAGTCTAAAAAGGATAAATGAATGGATATGTCAAGGAATTTTCTGCGTGAAATCGTGAAGCATCCCCTGCACAACGAGACCGTTATACGATCAGAAAGTGATTTCCTCAGAGAGCAGGTTAAAGAGAAGAGAAAGGTTGGCTATCAAAAGCTGCCTGTCGCATCCGAAAAAATTGTCCTGCGGAATTCCTGTTCACCGACGAGAAAAGATACACAGTGAAATAGGTGCTCAATAAGTAGAGCGATAACATTTATTTGAAGCTTAAAGAAATGAAAGTGATGCAGCGCCTGGCTCACTAACTTTCTGTGATAGCTTGTACCAGCATCACCGCCGGGGCAAAGACACCGATTATTTTTGTAAATTATGGAGTGGAAGTTGGTTTGGAGGCCTGTTTGTCCTCTTCGTGCGCAATAGGACACCTTGATGATTCGAACCGGTTATATTGTCACGATGAAGCTCCTGACCGCAGAACAGAAATTGTCTAGAAATTTCGTGAAAGGGGTTCTTTGACTTCATAACCTTCGATCAGTGACCACTCTGGAGCCNTGACCTAAATCCCATGAATGTCTCAATGTGGTCAGCCTCTGAGATGAAAGCATCCTTTAGCTCAAACAAGAGAAGAAATAATCTCGAAAATTCTTAGCAAAAAGCCGGGACCATTTCGATGACCCTAGCTGCGTGCCACCGTCAATGCCGTCCATCGCCGTCTTTGGGGTTGGGTGAAAGCAGAAAGCAACAGATCCCAGTCTCAATGTACAGTTTTGATAAGAAATTTGTGCTGAACCCTTTAATGAAATTGGTTTGCTCAATTGGCTTTCTATTCGTTTTCTGCGATGTGATTTCTGTGTAATCATAATTTTGGCCCATTCTGTAGACCAAAACTCTAACCTGAGAAGGCAATGCTCAGCATCTTGTGGAATTCGAAAAGAATCGTTCACTGTATGTCTACTGTGCTCAGTTGGATGGCGCTGTTCTACGATAAAAATAGCAGAAGTACTTTCTCAACGACAGCTTGCCGACACAATGCAAAGAAGGCCCAGCAGAACCTTCAAGGCTCAAAAAGGTATATTCTGACCCATCAGAAGTATTCCACCAGATCCACAATATCTAGTTCCAACAACACCTTTCTCTGTTGCCATCGAACCATTTGAAAGATAAGAAGTTAGATGATGTGAACCAACTGGGACGCGCATTAGCGAAATTTTCTCCTCAAACCTCAAAAAGTTCTATGCAAGCGCGATCCATGAGTTGCCTGATTGATGACAACACAATGTCGATAATGATGATGCATACATACATTTTCTGATTGTTACTTGTTATTAAAAACTGGAAAATATGCAAAGACTTTCCGACAATCTAAAATATATACCAGTCGAATTCAAAACTGGCCTGCCGCCTGCACTATTTTCAAATTTGGGTGCTTTGGCCTAGGGAAACAAGAGTCCTCGTTTTCCAAGCAAACCCATTCACACACATACACACAAACACATACACATATCTACACACTTTGTTCGTGCCCCATCCTCCAAGGACGGAGCTCTGCTCAATTCTTGTTTGTTGAAGTAACTTGGTTCATTCCCTTTTCATTCCAACTTGACCTCGCGCCTAATATACAAATTCGTAATGCCTCGTTTGAGGCCTATAAGAAAGCGACCGGTGGATATTTCGATAATTTCCTCAAATATTAAAAACCAGTTGGGCTACGCACGCCAGTGCGTGCACCACATGCCAACGCATACGCCTACGATTAAAAGTGTCAGTCGGTTGCTCTTGATCTTGAAAATTACGAATCATTAAAGGCTTAACTGATAGGCAACCAATGAATTGAGTAGTACTCACTAATGTTCTC
>UZAF01016356.1:58544-83485 GCA_900617895.1 Haemonchus placei | reverse complement strand
TGTGCTACCGCAACAATCGCCTTGCTCTATCTGTGGATATTGCAGCTTCGCAGTCAAATAGTGTTCAGCAGGGTGAAATATGCTCTAGTTAAACATATCCAAATTTTGTGCCATTTGGTCAGCTAACAAAAAAGTTATGAACGAAAAAGCGCCAAAGCATTTCACCGAACACTTTTGAGCGCTACTGTATATATTGGATGGGCAGAGGTGGCATAGTAGCAGTGGTCCACACACAAATGGTCGTGGGTTCGGATCCTGAATCGATGCCTAGTCCTAGTCCAACCAAACCCTCCAATCCTTTCAGGTCGATGGTTATCGGGTAATATACTCGTCTTTGAGGATAAAAGCGCTGACTTCAACATCAGGTGGCCACCGCGAGTCGTTGTATAGACCACATACGCATACAACACGTCACTACGATTCTGACTGGTCGAGTCGAAGTCGATTGCGGCGCATCTCAGGACGCCAGGCTGACTAACGCCCCAGGACCAACTTTTATCTGCTTATATACTATATTGACAGAAACTGATGGACAAACTTCGTGGCGTACTAGTCAGCGAATACTTGAGAAAATAGAGCGCAACAAGGGTGTACTCTCCAAGTGTTTGGAAGTCATTGAGAATTTGATGCAGCAGTTCTGTCGATGACCCTCCGTATTGCGTATCTCAAAAAAACAGGGTTGCTACACCGATCATTCCCACGCAAAATCGTTGGGAGTGTTGGTGCAAAATAAGGCATCGGTATCGAAGAAAATGAAATATCTGCAGGAACTGCGAAATATGCTGTCGTTTTTGATCAAATTTGCTCTGAAGCGGAACAAGGAGGTGACCGGAAAGAGTTGTTGAAGGAGATTTAAGTTGATTCTCCCAAATGGAAAACCTCGGAAACCCTTTTCGCGAATTGCGCTTTCACGCTACGAGCATGTAACCCAGGAATCGAGAGGGTTTATCGCCGATACGTAAGACCATACTTCTCCAGAGAGCACTTCTATAATTAGAACACGGTAGAAGATAGTACATGTAACACGCGTGGTTGCCCAGCTATCTGCCTCGATAAGCCGTGGTCCCACCTACGAATGTTTCGGAAAAGACGGTTCCTTCTAGCATTTAGATGTTCCTTTCAGAGCTAATCAAACAATTGTTTAACCCATATTTCTGACCATTGATTCATAACAACAAAAACTTTTAAATCTCACTGGCTGAAGTGTTTATGAGCTACTACAGAGATACATAGATTTGCATTTACTACATGAGGTGAGCTTATGGCACTATCTTAGCCGTGTGAACAGAAAATGCGCCTCTTGAATTTGACCAGCAGCACAACCAAAGAAAAGCTTCGCTGAAAACTTTCTAAAGGTCGCTGTTATTCAGGGAATATTTTTTGAAAGAAACCGTGCCTAAAGTGGGAAAGGTTTAGCAAAATCCTGAATTTCTACGAACATCGTGTTTGAGTGACTTCGAATTGTTTGAGAAGTGCACTCGGGTGAGCGGCTCCTTTGATTCAAGTCACCTTGTCACTATCCGCAGAAATGAGTAGATAAAAAATGGGGCGAAGATGAGGTAGGGTCATTCGGACACTAGCCATGTATGTTCCGGAGATCTAATTAAGAACCAGAATACGTTGACCTAACATCGTCGAATTCACAGAACTATTAAACCTTTTAGCAGCGAGGGCCACTTGAAACCCACCAAACTCTCGAAGATAGCTATTCATGTAAAGATATATTTTTCAAATTGGAGAACAGTGGAAGACCGGAATGATTAGCTCTGTATAAAGACTTACTTTACTTCCCATGCCGACATACTGTGCACCTTGCCCTGGGAATAAACAAACAATTTGGTCTTCCAATGAAATATGTTCAAATGAGATCCTGTTCGAGGCTTTCTTCCTAGTACTATACCTGAAAAACTATTTTATAAACATATTTGCATAAATACTATATACTTAGTACTGCAGTGAACAATAGGCATCACCTATTATTGCCCTTGTTGATGTCGTTAGACAACACTGACTTGTGATTGAAGCAATTCCTCCGAAAATTATTCTAGTTCGTTGCATTACTTCTTTTATCGCAAGCAGCGGTTTGGCTGTTCACCAACATTGGAACGATACCATGCATTCCTTCTTACTCAGATGGGTACACTAGTCCTCCAAAAAATTCTCATGTATCGACTTCTGTCCTACTTATAATATTCGATTTGTGACGACGCTCCCGAACGTCCCCTAATAAGTAGAACTGGACGTCGTGATTTTCGTATTCGAAAGTTGACAACGTTTCAACTGGGAGTTGGAGCGATACAAGGTTCAAAACTGCGAGAATTGCCATCACTAAAAGTGCTGTTATTGATCATTGATTCCCCTTGCATTCTCTCTGGATCGCTTTTTGGCTTCTTTTTTTGGTTGTGTCTTAGGTTGCCTTTTGCGCCTCGATTGGTCGATACAGCGAGTACTTTTGTGCCAAGGTATGGAATCGGAAGAAGGCGCCACCACTACAGGTGCTGTTATTGATTGTTGATTTTTCTCGAATTCTGAGTTCTTGCCGGACATTAGGTGGCTTTCTGGTTTTTTTTTGTTTTGCATTGCTTTTTGTGGCTGAAAGCTTCACTGGGTATTTGCCAATCAGATAGCCACCGCCCTGAATTGAATATTGTTCATTGTTATTGTGGCGTTGTTATTATAGGGAGAAAGATTTTTGCCCCCGGCTTGTATTCAAGGAGTCAGTAAAGGATGGGTATGATCTCATGTGTGTAGACATTGATGTGGCCTATTCCAGGATAAAGTTTGTCTTGATTTATAGAACGCCTTCATGTTCAATTATCATGTTTGAGCAGTTGCTCAAAGCGGCTGGTGACTTGGTAGAAGCCAACGTCCCTTCCTATTACTAGGAGATTATAATCTGCCGGAGATTTCATGGTAAAAGGGCATTAGCCCGAGAGCCAGCGGGGCACATGCGCGCCGCTTCATCGAGATGTGTCAAGGTCTGAACCTACATCAATTAGTTGGGAAGTGCAATCATGGGTCCAGTATTCTAGATCTTCTTGTAAATAATCCTGAGCCTATCACCACTACAGTGGTGCTAGCATCAGCTGGGAGTAGCGATCACTCTTCGGTCTCTTTTGAGCTTAATGTCGAGATTGAACCCAGGGTCAAAATGGCTTACAGAAGAGATTTTATGAGTGCAAATTTCGATATAATCAAGAGATATCTCCAGGTCTCCAGGGCGTTGACAGGTATAGATCTTTGAGTTGCCTAGACACGTAAATAAAAAATATAAAATTATTTTAGACATCCTTCAACATGCTATTGAATTATTCATAACATTAAAGGCTCAAAAGTGCAAGGATGAGCGGCCAACTCAACACATAGGGCGAGCATATCGCAGAGAGAATTCAGCATGGTACAAGGCACTTGCTAGCGGAGACCCGAATCAATGGAAGGCTTACAAAAGGAGAGGGATGCCATCGAGAAAAGAGTAGATAAATTCTATGGTCTAATCAAAAAAAGTTGTTTACTCCACGAACAAAGATGCTAGGTTGCTTGACCTCGGGCTTAAGAGTAGAGGGTTGGTTTATCTTTTCTTTAGCTGCGGGAGAGTAGTTTGCGAAGAAAAGGAAAAAAACCGAGTTGTTTTCAAACGTTCTCGAAGAAGCTTATGAAAAAGCGGTGATCAGTTTTTTCAAGACAGTATCTCTCTGTTCAAGGGTATGCCCGCATTACCGGCCATGTATGACTCTGTCTGATTTCGGAAACAGGAGGTGTAAGAATTGTTATGTAGGTGGCAGAAATCCTGCTCGGATACCCCAGACCATATCCCACTGGAATTTTTGAACAGGTAGCTTCTTCGTTGCGGAGCCGCTGACTTATATCTTTAATTTGAGCCTAGGGAAAGCAGAAGTGCCCAAAAGGTGGACTCGTTCATTTGGCACGCCGATTCCTAGAAAGGCTCTTCATTTTGCCCTATTCTCGACCAGTGGGCATAACCTCGATTTTTGCAAGGCTGGCTTTGAGAAAGTTTTGAAAAGACGGTCTTAGTTTGTTTGGATAAATACGGCATCATCTCGGAGCAACAGCATGGCTTTCAGAAAAGCAAGGACACAGTGATGCCGCAAGCTCTTGATGACAGGACCTCATACCTTGATAGAAGTCTGGGAGTTGACGTTATCTCGACACTGCCAAGGCCTTCGATAGGGTATCCCATGAAAAGCTGGTAGCCAAACTCTTACGAGTAGAAATTCATCCCAGGATTGTAGAGTAGATTACTCCATTCCTCACTGACAGGGCCTATCAGACATATTCGTGTCAACATGCGCAGTGGGGTGCTTCAGGTGTCTTGTCTCCCATTCTTCTTAGTATTTTCACCTATAACCTGCCGCAGCTGCAATGCATAACATCATGCGAAAATTACCTCTTGTAATTGACTCCCTAACTGAAAACAGACTATTAGTCTTGAGACCAGTTTTGCAATGTGAGATTTCAAAAACCAACAAAATGTCGAACTTTCTCCTCCCGAAAGCAAAGGCCTCAAGGCCAAGGTTTACATTACGATCCCTGCTTCTGGGAATATGCACGTATCTGGAGCCAACTGTTCTCAGAAAAACCTTTCTTGTGAAGCAATTCTGAAGCTTTCCCAACGTTTTAATACTCTTAATCTTGTACGGGTTATATACCACGGTGTCATACTCAGGAGTATGTCTTCACTGTCTTCCCTGTACTCACTTCATAAAACTTGAGCATCCTTTGTTTGGAGCGACCGAAACAAATTCGGAGGCAATTTTTGAACATTGCTCATCAAAACTGGGATCACTCCGCATCAGAAACCTTAGGTCTCTGATTTCGTTCAATATACACAGATTTACTCTACCAAATGAATACAAACAATCAAGTCGGACTTTACTCAGGCGAATAACCCTGGTTTTCTCCAGATAAAGGAAACTCCCACTGCCTTACTAACGTCATTAACGGCTTCTTGCAGGAATACCTTGTCTGAATTCGACGAGCTCGAATGATATATGTAATTTGAAATCTCCATCAAAGGCTACAGATGTAATGCATCTAGCTGTGAGCAGAGTGTGAGCTGAATTGTTACAAAGAAAATGTTGCGTAGTTTCTGTTTGCAAATTTTGAAAGAATTTCCTTCACTTCAGAGTGTATCCTAGAGATATAGAATTTGAGTGTCTCTGCGCTTGATTAGCTACTTCTCGGGACTCACTAACTGGGAATCGAAGAGGCTCTATTCCAACTAACAAGCCATCGAACTCCAGCGAGAGTTCTACACGTCATTTACGGGTGACCACTGACCCTTGTGAAGCATGACTGATGAGAGAAAATAAGGTCCCTCTAGAGTCAAGTGCTACTGATTCGATTACGCTGCCTGTAAGAACACGGAAACTCTTGCCATAGCATGCAATGTGGGTGTGACAGGATGGTAGGGGGTTGGCGACAAGTGATGATAACAAATAATATAGGCTGATGGGAGAGCTCGGTTCACAAGAGTCACTGAATCTGTCGCACCAGCCCTTTTTCCATCAGCCTCGATCTTTACACTTGTCATAGTATGTGAAGAACTTGTTAATGCGTAAGTATGTATTTAAGATGCAAGTTAGGAAGGTCGAGTACGACGCAACCAGACTCTAAGACTAAAAGCATCGCCCGCTACACGCGATTTTTGAGAATGAGGGAACAAAATGAACTGTTTCTTGAGGTGCTCAAATTAGTCTCAGGAGCGCGACTAGAGAACTTCATATCGAAACACACGGATTGAGATGAAATGAGCAGGGTGACATATCAATGCCTAAGTTTATCATGTCGATCATGTTAAACATATGATTATCATTTTCGGAAGACTTTTCATTTGCAATGGACTTGAGCGTCACTCGATAGACAGCGATGACATCATATCCACACAAGTTTTCCCGGTGGAAATCGCCTTCGTTCCAGGTTTTATGAGTTTTACCCAAGCAAGGCTGTTTTCCAGTTGGTGAGGAAAGCAGCGAAATTACAGGCCGAGTCTCTTTGAGATACCCCTTTTTAGTCGAAAACCGGAAGTGTAGGGTGGAAGTAGTTTATCGATCTTGAAGAAAGCAAGAGAATTCGTGGATCTCAAGTGAAATATGCCTCCTCAAAGGAAGGCGTAATAGAGGTTGGACGAGGTTACCATGACGGAAATAACATGGGAGGGACTTTCGGACGCGATTTCAGTTGTTGCAATTGCTCAAAGAGCTGACTACGTCAAACAACTCACTATTGGTCGTGACAGGTTGTTTGGTCTCTCTACATTGGATTTCTCGCAGTTGGTGCAGCCTCTACACTCGTCCGAGGATACACATGGTACAATCTTTGGGCCTTTATAACGTCCTACCTAGGTTGTTTCCAGGTATGACTGGCATACACATACGATATAGAGGGTCCTAAAAATTCATTCCAACAGGATATCTTAAAAGCAATCTTTATCGTGAACTGTGCCTTTAAAGGTACAAAGCCTCAGCACTTTATTAACTGCGAACACTTCGCTTCGCTTGAGAGTCTATGAAAAGAATCCGAATCGTGACAACATGGTAGAAAAGTACAACCGGGTCGTCGATTATCTTCACGACACGGCTAGGACAGAAGACATCTCTAAATGACTTGGCTGTCTGGATCGACAAAACAGCATGATGAACAACTTAGCTCTGGAGCTGAGCAGAGGGTAAACGCGCGGCCTTGAAATCTTCAAAAACATCGAAAGACTAGTGAAAGATTTGAAAAATGGAACAAAAAATCAATTCAGCCCCTATTTTTCCGTTACTGCAGCTCTTTTGTCTTGACATAAACCTTTGGGAACTCGGGTTCCGCGCAAGGAGGATGAGCATGCAATCAGCGTCACTCATCTCGCAGTAGGAACTACAATGCTGGGAATTCCTTGATAAAAGCGAATGCGAGGGGGATTGTGTGTGCAAAGCTCCGTCAACGAGCGAATATTACGCAGCCAGACACATCATCGGATTTTGTGATGATCGTTAAATGCACGCTTGACAATGAAAATAGCTTCTGAGATGTCCTGGGACAAATCTGAGGCTCCCTCAAACGGTTCAGATAGGGTGTCAGAGATTGTATCGGCTCGATGCCACACCCATAGCGAACGAGTTTCAAAGGTGTTATAAAGGCTGCAGCATTCATAAGGGAATGTAGACAGTTCAAACAACCTATCGTGACCCATGGCGACAGTGGACGGCAGTCTTGGCAATTTTGGCTCGCTGTAATGAGCTCTTCGCGTAAACGCAACAACTGAAATCTCGTCCGAATACACTTTCCATGCCATTTCCGTCATAGTAGTCTCGTAGTCCCCTAATATTTCGTTTAGAAAGCCTATTTTTCCAAAGTAGGCGAATTTTTTCGCTTCCTTCGCCTCCGATGACCTTCTAACAGAACTTTTGCTTTTTGACTTGATAAAGGCATTTCAAAATTATCGTGAACTGTGCCTTCAAACTAGAACGGCCGCTGACTCATCTGGATGCAGACCACGTGGCCGGGCTTTTCGCGAAAACTCTGAATGAAAGTGATGATATGTATTATGCCCTTGGTGCGAGAAGGGCCCTTGGGACGCAATGGCTGACAGAAGAGAATGGTGTAGTTAATGATGCTTGCTCGAGCGAATCAGTGATCTGCTGTATGACAGATGNGGGACAGAATAGCAGGACAGAGAGAACCCACCCTAATGTCTAGCACTTAATGAGTAGCGACTGCAGTGTAAGAAGGAATATAAGAAATTTTCTTACGCTTGCATGTTGTTGACATTTTCCACTTTTAATTGCTGCTACCAGATTGATCTCAACCATTATAGTCAATGTTCGCAACATACTACCTTTGAGTTTATATACTACTCTTCACCTTGCTTACAATAACTCAGCATTCACATAGAAAATATCGGAATGAACTTATAAACCCAAAATAAAGCGAAAACTGTGCTACGTGTATTAAATTGTTTTATACTCACACTGCTTGATTTCGTTTCTTTAGCATTTCTTTCAACTATCTCTTGACCTTGCTTACAATAACTCAGCATTCACGTAGAAAATATTGAAATGAACTTATAAACCCAAAAATAAAGCGAAAAATGTGGTAAATGTATTAAATTGTTTTGTACTCACATTGCTTGATTTCGTTTCTTCAGCAATTCACTTGATGTCTTTTCCACATGATCTTCCACAAACTGAAAAAAGCCTCAACTGCTCTTAATGTCAATCGGTTAGGTGATCCATGACCACTTCAGAGTTTTGTTACCTTCAAATTTTCTTGTCGCGAATCAAGACATCTTGTGTGGCTTGCAGAGAGAGTATGCAAACACGCGCATGAGAACAACGCGCTGGTGCAATGACTAAGCTCGAATACTTATATGCGCAGATATGAGTTTGAAGAGAGAATACGTAAGTTGCCTTTTATACTTCAGGATTAGAAAGTAAAATGAATATTAATCATTGAAAATCGCTCCATCGTTTTTCAGAACATTCCCCATTAAGATCTTTACACTTTTGCATGCGTTTGAACCAATTGTCGAAGCACTTTTGCCACTCCGATTGAGGTATCTCCAAAACATGCATTCTGAACGCATCAACCGCTTTTTCAGGTGTGAAAAACATTGACCACCCATTTTCTTCTTTATACGAGAATAACGAGAATAAAAAAAGTTATTCGTTGCCAAGTTAGGGCAATACGGCTCATCAAATCGATGTTGCAAAATGCAGTTGTTTGAGCCGATGTGTGAGAGCTCGCATTGTTGTGGTGTGGGATCCAACGCGAACAAATTTTCTTACAGTCAAATATTCATGCAATATTGAATGTGTGCTGGTCAAATTAATGCCTGAAGTTGTCTCAATCTCACGATAGGTCACGTGACGATTTTGCAAATTTAATTTGCGCACATCATCAATGGCTTACTTTACACCATCAACAACTTATTTTGGACGACCTCCACGAAATTCGTCTTGTAGTGATTTACGACCTTGGTTGAGTTCACCATGCCATCGATAAACACTGGTCCTTGATGGAGCTTCATTGCCAAAAATTGCACGACAATTGCATTGCCAAAAAATAACCGCATGGAAATGTTCACGATTTAATTCCATTTTTTTNGCCTAAATAAATTTTTAAGTTAGTGTAAATAACACAAATAGCGCTCGCATGTCAAAACATTCTGAGTACGTATGACCACAAAAATGTCAAACTTTACGATAGAGCTGACAGTTGCCAGATTGCAACACTAGGGTTGCCCAATCCCGAAATATAGAAGGCAACCCTCGTATCAGGGACCCCGCCGTACGTTATGCAATCCCAGATCGGTAATGCCGGACACGGCTTTGGACAGTAAAAGGGCCGAGCTGGCCCGATTGTGATTGCTTAACCACGGCTTCTAGTAGAGGTGGTATGCTTCAAGTCTTTCAAGCTAGGAGAGCCTTCTGAACTAGAATGGCTCACAAGAGTGACGAATACAGCCACTACAGGCGTCCGTTTGAGCAAATTAAGAAGCAGCGTGACAATAAGTGTTGGCGTAATGTTACACAATTCAGTTCAATAGGAAAAAAGCAATAACAACTTTGTCTATCGCTGGAAGAGTCCTTATAGAGCTAAATCACCCTTTTCTAACGACGGTCTTGCCGAAGGCTAAGCAGAAATGCTTTCCCAATCACAGAAATCGATTTCTCCTCACTGTCCTAACAAAGTGTGAATAAAAAGTAATCTTCGCAAAAAAACTAAGAAACAAATAACTTTTTTGGGATACGGCAGCTTCAGTGTCGGATCCAACACGACGGAATGGACGTCAGCGAACGTCACTCCTTCATCCAAAATGCCACGTCCTTTAGGCGATGCTGCTGGGCTTGCTGCTCGCTTGCGCAGGTATCGACACAGCTTCAGTATTGGTACGCGAGCGCGACGCATCTGATAATAACACATCAAAATTTTGTGTAAACGAATGTTAAGGTAAAGGACAGTTAGAGATAGCTACGGTATTTGTACCCACACAACAACTCATATTTCCAAACACTGTTGGCGGTCGGAGGAACTCATTTATTAGCGAACGTCACAATGCAACACCGAACAACTTCATATTAATAAGCAATCCTCAGTTAGGAGTAGTGGTTACACCACAGTTTGCAAAAGGGCTACAAAACTTGGCTGCTGTAACGACTAGAAGATACACTGTTAAGCAATTTAGTGGTTACATGTCAGCCCTTCAGAGCTTGACGAACAGGTGGGACCAGAATAAGACAGGCATCCTATCCAGAAAAGACCACCACTATTACGTAAGTATAGTTACGAAAAACACTAGAACAAGTAGTTGCTTTCGGAAATTAGCAGGAACTGTGACACTCTTGCAAAGATACTCTGCGTTTAATTGGCTGTTCCGAACTAAGAACCAAGACAAAGTTCGAATCTACAAAAAAAAAAATTCAAATGTAACAGGATCATCAAACCCTACTGACGGAGATTATTTAAGTTTTGAGGGAGGATACAAAGCTTTTTCATGCTAAATTAAACCTGGATATGTCTCAGAATATTTGAAGGAATACTCAATTTTATACTATTCAAAAGTGCCCGCGTGTGAACTAGCTACCATTTCATATTACTGTCGAAACGGTAAAATTGAGAGTATAATAAGCCGGTCGTAGAAATGGCGTCATCCACTCCGACGGTCTTCATCGGGAATTTGCATACTAGCACCGGTGTGAAGATGAAAAGTACTTGATCTCGCATCCATGACGCTATTGGACTAAAAATGAGTTTTGAGAAAAAAATGGGAGGTGAAAGCAAGGAAAAAGTACTAATAAGAAAGTAAAACGAAAGATTGAGCTATATGAGGTTTCAATATGCCTTCGCACCCTAACAATCTCAATTTGAATGAGAATACTACTTATATCTGCGCCACTAAATGCGAAGACATCGATGTGTTAATCAAAATCCATACCCTTCCAAATTCTATTGACATACATATGTCTAGCCCCCAATTTGTGGTCCATCATCCCACATTACGTTTCATGGGTGACGCTGACTTGTCAGCTTGAATGTGAGTCCTTCATATGTGCGTTCTCATCCACTAAGATTCAAACAGCCTTTACCGCTTGAGGGCAGCAGCTGCTACAAATAGTCAGGGTGTGCAATAAACGTGTCGAGTCATTCGTTTTGCTCGAGTCATCCATCCAAGTTTCGCTAGTCTCGCCGTCACGTCTACGAGGGTGTAGGACGTTAGACACGACTGACATTACTTCGCGTCGAGGTGCGAAGTAACCCCAATCGCAACTAGCCTTAACTTAATTACGGACCTCTAATTGATCGTAACTGACCTCATCTTACTTATGAGAGCGATGGCGAATGATAGGAATGATGAGAAATGAAACTCCAAGAAAATTAGTTTTTCAAAGTAAAATTTCCATGGTCTTTGGTTTAAAAAGTTTCACATCTTACACGAATTTCAGTTCCATGACTATCGAAATCTTCTATTCTATGTGGTAATAAAACTCTTTAAGTCAAAGACCATGAGAATTTTACGTTGAAAAATAATTTTCTTGAAGTTTCGTTTTCTCATAATTCTCATCATTCGCCACCACTCTATGTAAGATGAGTAGTTACGATCAAATGGAGGCGCGTAATTAAGATGAGGTTAGTTACGATTAAGGTCACTTTGCACCTTGACGCGAAGTAATGTCAGTCGTGCTAACGTCGCACACCCCGTCTACGAGAAAGCTGTCACTGGTTGCTTTCATAGTCCGCCGACCGGCTGGCATGCCAGCTGAGGCAGTGCTAGGGGGAGGAGGGAGGCAGACCATCGGTCGACGCTCGTAGTCGTCGTGGATATCACCATAGCCACCAGACCACTCACCACCCATCGTCGTGGCTGCTCGAGTCCACTCGAGCTGACTCTGATATACATATGTACATACTTAATGGATGTGAGGAGCTGACAAATATAACGCTGCATCAACAACCACCTCAATCACGAGTATGGAGAGGTGCACACTGTATCGCATTAAACGAAACAATCTCCGAAGAAATTTGTATCAAATTTGAAATGATTTGTCTTTGCAGCTGAAGATTTCATGGCCGCAGCACACAACTCAAAAAAATATCTAGAAAAAAAATGCGAGAATAGTAAAGTGCACCAGGCAGAATGCTGACCTCGCTCTGGTCAACCGGACTGCCTTTTTTGGCATGATGGTGTCTCGCGAAAAATGGTGCATTTCTTTTGATTCATTTTTCTTTAGGGAGGATAAAATTGAAGTTTTCAACACACATCAGACAGCGTCCTCAACCTATTAAGCCTCATAGAGGACCTAGTCTGTGAGCATGACTCCAAAGAACTGACTGCTCCTCCTAGAAGTCTTATCTCCACTAGGAAGCGAGGAGAGGCGTCTACATACATAGTTGGGGCCTTGCATTTCTTTGATCTTTAACGAAGTCGTTACGATATGTTTAACCGGCTCAGATCTCGCGCGACTTCAAGGTTTTACACTGCTGATTTTTTTGAATGATGATTTGCGCTTTCTCGAAGCCTGACAGAAGGTGTTCTCTCGACAAATCTTTGAAAAACGTAATTTCGAATCATAAAGTAGTTTCGTGAAAGAAGAGCGACACGTAACAACTGAAAATGGAAACTAGGTATGGTATGCGAAGTTAGCTAGAGTGAAGAGAAAGGGCATTCTAATCCAAATTCAATTCAACGCTTTATTACGTCGAGTCTTTTATAATTGACACATTTTTGCAATATTATTGTAATACTTTTGCATTCAAGGATTTTGTCCTGCGATTTCTCAAGGACTTTTTAGGGGAAATACTACATAATTATGCGTCGCACTGTACAAACTCTTCATCGACATCCATCGGAAATTTCGTGACTTCTAGGGAATCTCAGATATATTCTGAAGAGTAGTTTGATCAATCAGGAGAAAGATTCAACGTTGCAGTGATTTTGGAAGTAATCTGGCCTCTGTAGCAGTGTTTTGCTGGAGCGGTATGTCAGAGACGTGTTAACCGCCAACAAGTTCTTCGCTTCCTTCAATCCCGTTGTTCACAGACCAGCTACAATTTTCCCATTAGGAACTCCATTACTCGAATATTTAATGCAAGATGTATAGATGGCTTATTTTACAAATAGCTAAGCTGAAGACCCCCTACTTTCCTTGTCCTGAATTTCTAAAAGAACTCCGCATTTCACGTCTCATCTGAAACACGACACACTGTACTTGTCAGTAGGCAAAGTGCCCACCCTATAAGTGAGATCCAGACGACATTGGCAACTACAGCCCACTCTCCTTGGTGATTGTAATCTATAAACTTTCCACATGATTCATCCTTAAGTGGACTGAATACAATTAGGTTGTAACATAAGTTCGTAGAGTTTTTTCACAAAGATTTCTTTGAACCAAAAAACAATAATTATAATAATAAGTTAACAAATGATGTATCTTCCGTTACTGTTCACGACCTCCTCCCATCTCTCGACCAATTTGTTGATGGCGATTCGCCGAAAATCGGCCGTTTTGGTGTCGCAGAATTTGTTGAGCCGGCTTTTACGGTCCCCTTCGCCATCGAAGGTAACTCCCCTTATTGGGTATAACATAGAGCGGACAAGGTGATAGTCGGCAGGTGCAAGATCCGGAGAGTGCGGTGGATGCTGAAGAACCTCTCATTCAAGCTCTTGGAGTGCTGTTTTGTCGACTTGAGCAATATGGGGCCTGGTGTGTCGTCAAGCAAGATGACTTGACCTCATTTATAAGGTCTTTTCAGCCGAATAGCCTCATTTGCATTGTTCAGCTAAGCAATGTAGACCTCCTTGTTGACAGTGGCGTTTCGTTCGAGCAGTTTCCCAGTGCACCATGCCTACCCAGTCTCACCAAACGCAGATCATAACCTTTTTTTGGATGAAGATCTTGCTTGACTCTCGGCTTTGGCGCCTTTCCTGGGGCCACCCACACCTTTCAGTANAGACACACCTAAGACACCTTCCCCGTACACACTGCATATGTCCGGAACGGTTTCGGCTGCTTTTTTGACCTCGACGAGAAGCAAAGGAAAGCAGATGTCAAAAATGCTAGTTTTTTCTTCCTGGATATTCAATTTCTGAGCCCGAAAAAAGACGAACAATTTAATTGTCCTAGAAACGAATAAAACAGTTTTGTAGAGGAGAAAAAGCTCTTTTAAATGGATATATACACTTCGCTGAAAAACAAAATAAGTCGTTGTAAAGTAACTCTAACGCAAAACTCTACGAACTTATGTTACAACCCAATAGTTGAGGTCTTCGATACCGTCGATACAGTCCATAGCTGGAGCAATGGGCAGCCGGAGTGCACTTACAATTAGTCAACTTATAGGAATGCCCTGTGAGCTCTACAACAACAACAAGCTCTACAGGATTTCACCGTCCTTCAACTTTAAAAAAGTCATAGTCACCGTGACGGGAGCGTCCGGCAGTGCGATATGATCTCGCCCAAACTTTTCAGTGCCGCACTCGAAACGTCATGCCTCCTTCGGAGGGAATGAAGACTCGGGAGTGACGGTCGACGGCTGCTAGTTATACCATCTCTCATTTGCAAACGGCACCATGCTTTAACACAAACATCGATCAGGCGGAACGATTGGTGGCCGTGCTTGACAGCTTATACAGAAACATCGCTACAGAACCGAAATTAACGGGGACGATGTTCAAGAGAACTTTAAATGGCTAGGTGGTGCACCTCTACAAGGCTAAACGGAACGAATATCTTTGAATGCTACAACTATTCGTATTTATTTTTCATGTGTATTTTCGAAGCTCTTGATAATACACTTTATTGGTTTGCTTTCGAAATATAACACCTTCTTCAGACCTTAACTGTACAATACATAGTTGCAAACAATCAGCCAATAATCAGTTACCACAGAGAACACATCGGATGCTATCAAACCAACTGGGAATATTGGGGAAGAGAGGAGTGGACTTATTGGTGGGGAGCTTGAGAGATAAACGGGACACCGCTCTTCTACTGAGGCGATGGAGTGTTATCATTCAATCAGTCTCAGAAGGTCACGCATCTCCTCCTTTGCGCTTATTTTTGGCTTGATACGGTATAGTTCCCGTGCTTCCATGATCTTTCTTTCCAGTGGCCGAACCAAATATCTATGCAAAACCCTCACATCGAAAGATGGAGCGTTCTCCTTCTCATGCTTGTGTGTACGGTGCCTGGAAAAACTCTNGTGTGGATAGATAGCGGGATCAGCCAACGCTCTTCTATGTTCGTCCAGGTGGATCTTTAAGGGTCTCACGGTCTCCCCCACGTACTTCTCTCCACATCCTCCGCATTGAATCAAATAGACGTTGCCTTGGATCTCACAGATCTCTTCAGATGTACGGTAGCGACAAGACTGCTTGCGGTACCGCTTTCGTAGATTTGAGAAGATGTCAGGAGATCCTTCAATATAGGGGGAAGTGGAAAAACAAGTCAAATAAGAAGCTGGGGGTTCTATACGACTTGGTTGTCATTAACAAAAGGCAGAATGAGGGTCAAACCTTCAGCCGTTCTGTATGGGACCCAGGTCCTCGTGTTGCTTTCGAAGTATTCATTACTTTTAGGATATGACATTACATGCCGATAGCTAACAAGTAAAGTGGAGTATCAAGAGCTTCGAAAATACACATGAAAGACAAGTTTGAATGAAGCTCAGAGATAGCAGCATTTTGAAATATTCGTATCTAGGTTGATAAGTCAACATGATGAACGATTCAGGGCCGAAAGGCGGGCGAGGGCAGCATACAAGAGCATGGAGGGAATAGTGAAGAAAACAAAGAACACCTGATGCTACGGTCGCCTTTTTCACCACTGCTGCCCTCCTTGCTTTGACTTAAGCTCCTCCAAGATTCTATGAAAGCAGGATGATTACGCAAGCACCGCTATCCGACCGCTGTGGAAACGATGATGCTGGAAACTTTCCTATACACGAATGTACAAAGAAAATTCGATTTTTTGAGCACAGGTAACAACGGAGTTTGGAGACGCTATTGGTAACGCTTAAAAATTTAAGAGTGTGGACCGGACAAATTTCTCCACAAAAGAATTTCAGCGAGAGAAGGCTATGCTACTCGAACGAGGATCATCTACTCTAGCTCGGACCATGCCAAATGAGACGTCAGTTGCACCCGCTCGAGAAAATTCATGATTAACGGGATGATAGGTAATGCAGGTGGTGTTTTATCCAACGGAGTACCTTTCTCTTATATCAGTCTTTCAGAAAGTTGAAAGCACTGAATCATAGGTAGCAAATGGTGAAATATTTACGCCTAAGAAAGCACCCTTCTCGAAGCGCCTACTGTTTCATAAGGATTATCTTCGTTGTCATGAAAATAGCTCAGGTTATTAATTCGGTAAGTCTGCCCACATCTCCTATGTCCAAAAGAAGAAAAAGGGCATGGAAGTGGATTGTGTCACGAACAAGACAAGGGTTATTATTGCTCCATCACGGTCAACAGGAAAAGCCGAAGACTTGAAGGCACGGTTCACGATAAAGATGGTTACTGACTTTACCCTTAAATATACTCAGTGGCCCCCATGGGTGGCGGAAGGGTCCCTCTCGCTTTCACAATCTCGACGGTCAGGGCATAGTGGAAGACATGTTGCTGTCTTGATTCGCTTACCCGCCTCTCGATCGATGTCACGTTAGACGAGTGTCGAGGCAATACAGATTGTTATTATTCGTTCTAGGACCCACACAATCAGCTGATCGCCGAGTGATGAAGCGATGTTTTTCTCCCTTTCTTTTTCCCTCCGTTATTCTTTTTGCTGCCGCGATCCCTTTTTAACTTCCTACCCCAAAAGGCCGAAGAAGGTGAGCCACTTTCGCTATAACTAGGTTTTTTGCTTACTTATGCTCGTAAGCGAATGAATTTTTGCTTACCGTAGTCAGATATTTGCACCAGAACCCACACGTACGCAATGACGCGCTGTGCGTATCTCGTTCGAACGCCCCACTCTTCTTCATACTTCTGGTCTTATACTCATCCAGCCCTCTTTTTAACGATTTCTCGAAGCCTTTTTTCACTTCAGAAACACCGATTCACGCAGTCCTTCGCCTTCATCTCACTCTTTTCCATCTTCCATTTTTCGTCATAATCTGGGTTACCCAAAATTATCGTGAACTGTGCTTTTAAGCGTTTACACAAAGCACGCTTTATCAGATAGTGGAAGACAAGAGCTTTTGAGTGATGAGAAATCAATTGAGATGAACAAGGATTTCACGAAGAATATGTATGACTACCGCTGAAACTGCATGATTTGTGATGAAGAAGAAATACTTGAATGATCAAAACCGCTAACATGGGCATTGCAGAGTTCCTTCCAGTTCCCCTCACCTGAGCAACTGGGGGGGGGGGGGGGGGGGGGGGTACAGTTTCCCTCCTATATATAGCGGCGGTACCGTTGGCGAAAGAAACCGGCACGATCGACGCCGGAGCACAAGAGCGGAAATGTGAACCGTTCCCAAACTTATGACAGTGACAGATTCGACGAAATTCGTCACGTATGCTCGTATGGAACGGGAGCACACGCCCTGCGTCATCAGGCAGATTACCTTAGGTCGCATTTCGTCGAGGCATGTATTGAAGAAGTGTTACGTGTGTAAACCTGATAGACCCCACATCATCATAACGTATCTGAACTGCATGAGAGCTGATTAACATAATAAGCCGAGTAAGGTATTGTTACTACCTCGGTTTGCACAGCTCAGGAAGTAAACCTCATAACTGGAAAGAAACATCCTGAGGTTCACAGACAGTCGCACTTGACATTCATTCCATAGCGTAACCACTCTTAGAGTGGATGACCCTTGTGTGATGGTGTATATGGCTTGTCAGGCCGAAATCAATAGCGTTGACTTCAAAATATTGCTATTAATGGGCACATCTCAAACTCTGCTCAGACTGAACAGACTGATGGCTCCAACTTCAAATCACCTTTCTGCTCACAGCCAATTTGCACACCAGGCCAAGATTGTTCAACGTCGGAACTCGAGTGCTCCGGTCCTGAGCCTGCGGAGATGCTCATCGTGTGAAAGCGTTGCGACCACTTTGCGAATGAAACAACGATAAGTAAACTTCCAATTTTATCAACTGGAAATCATGCATTTTGAAGGCCCCAATATGAAATCTGCTCTAGAAGTTGTATTAGCGGCTCTCAAAGTCGAAAATGATAAGGTCTTCTAAGGCAAGTCAAAAGGTATACAACACCGTGATCCCTAACTGACTCACTTGTACATATCGAGAAAGGAAACCCGGTTTTTTCTTGACCCCATATTTTTTTTTTGACGAGAACCTGAAGCAGTTTTCGGCGACTGACTCTACCGACCGCATTCGACAAGTCAACATAAGCAATATCGACAGTTTCACCACAACCCAACGCTAGTCACCAATCAAGTGAGCAGTCAAACAGACTGGGGGTAGTTATGACTACGTGAAGAAAGTCTCGTTGCTCAAATGTGATAACACTCCGGTGGAGAGATTGATAAGGGTTAAGATGGGTAAAATGGAAAGGTTGATAAAAGAGTTGTTCGTATGGGAACATCACCTCTAGAGCTTCTCTCGTATCTATCAATCTTTCCATTACCTTAGCTGTAGTTGGGGTAGTACATATCGGTTAAAACCAAGAAACTACACGAAACTTTGGGGATAGACGTTCACTGCTTTCCAAGTCTGAGGAACCTTGCTCAACATGAAAGGAACATTGAAGATGTGTTCCAAAGGCTTAGATAGCTTAGCTATAGGTGCTTTCTTGGGAACAATGTAAGAAAACTCTGCTCAGGGCTTGAAAGTCTACTAAGCCAAACATCAAAGCAACTGATTTGCCTCTCAAAAAAATCTTGCACCTGGAACGATGCCTTTTAATATTCCATTAAAGGCGCCCCAAGACCCTTCAATGAGATTTTCCAAGCAGGCCAGCAATCTATTTTGGCAAAAAAACTCCAAAATTCTTTCGATCAATGATTGCCAGTAGATATATGAAAGCAGAGAGAGATATATGTGAGATAACCACCATTGGTTACAAATAAAAAATGGGAGAAAATGAAAGAGAATATGAACTCTTCTCTCTGTCTATCTCCTATTGTTTACTGGAATTGCATAGCACGTCATACATATGCTAGCAAGGGCTACGACTCACGTGAGCTTTTCACGCGTGGCTTTTCGAATAGTGTTTCTCATCTACTGAATTGGGTGGTGGTGCTAGCGTTCCACTTGTCCAACGATTTCGTGATAAGTTCTACTTCCATCCTTCGGATATTTGCACGTTACATAGACGTCTGAAGCCTTGCGCTCCTCTCATTCAGTCATTCGGGTTGACCTATATTTGACTGTTTTCGTTCCACATTTGAGTTCCACAAGCCTGAGAAGGTCAGCATATTCTAACCGAATATCTGGATTTAGGTCTCACGCTTTGAATTCGCATTAAGATCAAAGAGACGACTATTTAGACCCGCCCGGGAACGACTGCTTCGGTTGCATCGACATAGCACTCTACTATGTGTATAACGTATTAAATGGTTTCGTTGACAGGTAGGTCACTTGATGTAGCTTGATCAATTCTCAGATATTTGTGAGTGACTGATGGTTTCTTCTATGCCATTTCTGCATGAAGTTCTGGTTTCCACTTGTTGACTACTCGTGGCTGCCTTCAAGTTAGGAGGATACTGTCTCCTGATCGTTGTCTCTTGGCAGTAGCTTGTTTGTTTCCACTTCATATAATTAATCATCTGAATTGTTATTTCTTCCCTGGTTTTACTTTGTTCTGGTCTGCTAGGCGTACCAGGTGCTGTCCAAATGAAGAAATGAATAAAGAATTAGATAACAAATGAACTCAATCCATTACATTCAGAGTCTCCAAGCATGATTTGCATGCGCTGTATGGGGCAGTGTATGTGATTGCCAGAAGGAAAGCGGTCACTACTGGTGAGAATGCACTTGCTAAAACTAACTTGTGCGCATGGAAATGATACATCTTCCCAAGCTTCTTGTCAAGAATGAATGATGGGGCTGTTCGCACCTCCAACATGTCTGTCTCCATGCGCGCCTTAACGAGACACATGAAATCAAACAAACATAAGTTTATCCAGACCATATGTAATCTGACAACAAATACTCGTACTTGATTCACGAGATTACAAGCCATTCGCCCAGCCAAACGTGACGAAGCTGCGAGGCCGGCGGCAAGGTTCGACCAGTCATTCCCTGAACTGACCTAAAAAGCATGAAATGGTAACATTTTCTGTCTTCTCTGTGATTTTGTGCACTGACCACCATCTGATAAGTGAGGCATTGGAAGTGGATCCTTTGGAGGCGATATCCATAATTCTTCGAATTAGGATTCATTCTATCACGACCGAATGTACGAAGTAGCCAGTCAAGCATTTCTACTACCTGAATTGACCTTCTTTACAGACGGATCAACTGGAGAAATAGACTTGACAAAAATGAAGCAGAATTTAAGGTCAAAGTGAAGCTAAGAAGGGCCAATATAGAGCTGATCAGTAACTCGGTAGGTTTTGCACTTTGGCTTGGTAGAAGGCTGGAAGGAAGCCTTAGCGCCATTTGAGCGAAAGCGCTAACACAGCTTATATCATAACGTAGGAATACACTTCGCATTAGTGATTTCGAATAATCGATATTGATTCAGTTCCATTTTTGGCGAATGGAATGAGTGCTCGTTACTAAGCTCTCCACTGCAGTAGAGCAACTGTAGATTTGTAAGGGAAACAGGATGATGTGAGCTCAGAACTGACACGTCAATGAACTCTGTAATGGAACACTCTAACACGAACTGAGGTAAGGAAAATTATTGTATGATATCGTGTAGCCATACATTCAAGGGGGTATTAGGTTATTCTGCTGACTATATGAGCCCACGGTGAGCAAATTTTCCGTGACTGTGAGTAACCCTGACGATTGGTAAGACCTAATTAAACACCTATACTCTTAAACCGAAGGACACAGACGGTACCTTAAAGATCGCTCTGTAGTTGGAGTTCATGAGTAACGAAGCTAGTCCTATAATTTACCGACAACCAAGAACCGAGTGGAATTCAGAGGACTAAATGTTTTTTGATGAGGGTTCTACTGAGTAGCGATAAACTGATGAATTATTTCTGGTACCAGTCGGATCGCCCGGCTTGCTTTGAGCCCTCCTCCTTTCCGTAACTAAGTTGGAACGGGCGGTCGATTTCCTTTACTGTCAGTGGTTATTCTTACAAAAACTCCACCTGTTTCCTCTCATCTCTACGATGAACATACATTCAAAATCTGCTGCTCTTCTTTATTGGGACTATGGGCACCTCGACTTTTTAAAAACCAAGCATCCTGCTTAGTCAACTCTAGCCTTCAATAATACCTCTTAATGTTGTCGAACAGTTATATGATAACAACAACATTTCTTGTTCTTCGTCTTTGTCTTCTTCTTCTCCCTAGCGTTAATCTTGCTTAACCTCAGGCTTCTTTTCCCTAGTTCTTCTTGTGAGTTGTCGACATTACTTTCTATCTAAAACAATTTCTGTCGTTTCTTGGTTCCGAAGTCCTTCTTGATCACGTTTCTCCATCTCTCATCGCTTTCCTTCCGCTTCGAACTTCCCTTACTTATAGCATGATTCTGTGGTCTTGATACCCGAACCATCGCAGACGCTGCTCTTTCATCTTCAGCTGTACAGGGGGCTATTTGCATGGCCGTCCTGGTGTCCTCGTTCCTGACTTATCTAGTCCAGGTACAGACCCACCCCTTTCAGCGGAGTGAACCTCCAGGCCACGCACTGATTATTTCCATTGCATCCGTGCCGACCATATTCGGGATTTTTATAGCCTGGTCCACGATGCCAGGTCTCTCCACTGGTAATGGAAGCCCCGTAAACTTCCGATGGCTTCACCGAGACCGTCTACGATTGGCTGCTTTCCTCGGTGATGAGGAACTTGATCTTCTTCACGATCAGTCGAGGCCCATTCTTCGCCGGCATTTTCTGTCTTCTGAGCAACTTGTCCTAAACTCCTCTACTCTCCGTTATTAGAATGATGTCATCAGCGCAGAAGATGGTCCTGGGGGTCTATTCAGGAGTTCTTTTGTGCGGCACATGACATCCATTGCAAACAGGAAGAGAAAGGGGCTCCAAGATGGCCCTTGATGTTGCGACTGCCTCAAACATCTATTGTGTTAGTTGGGCCATGTGGAGTGCGTATAGTTGTTCTGGACCGATCGCACATATTTTTGACCAGAAAGATCAGGCAGGTGTTCCAGACATTCCGTTGCAAAGCGCTCTTCAAAGCACTGATCGCAGAATGAGACAAAGAAGAAACACAAAACACAGATGTATCAAAATATACATATTTCATGCTCTCTTGGAGTGGTGCTATCCCTAGCGCTATCCGCCTACTGAGTTTCATCCGCCGGATCTTGAGCGTAACTACTTTCCTATTGATTTGAAAAAAAATCCTGACCAACCGATGTAAGGTTGACTCGATTATGTCATTGATGTTTTACTTCACTTCACTGTATTGCTATAGCGCACCGCTGCATGCATCAAAAATAAACAAATAAATAAATAAATAAGTAAATAAATAAATGCAAACAAACATACTTCATGTGGATTGGTGGTCATGTTGAAAACCCCTCAGGGTGACCTTATTCGTATGTTATTGCTACCATATAAACCATAGCTCGGCATACAGGCAGTAGAAGGAGAGGTAGAGTAGGGGACCCAACTCTGCTTCGCCTTCGCCTCCGGCTGTATTTGCATCTTATCTTACAATAAATCTTCATATCCAGTTATCTAGATTAGTCTAAGTGTTCAACGACAAGACTACCGCGACAACAGAGGATACGACAGTGACGATAAGGATAATCAGAGAACCACGCTTAATATGCGACTATATCCCACTACACGGCTATCCTTGTATGTGTTTCTAGTCATCCCAAAGCAGCACTTGAGGGGGATAAGCCTCACTTATTAGGAAGAAGACTTTTGCCTGTTCGATTTTTTATTGAATTTCTGTTCTTTCCTTGTTTGCTGTTGATGGTGGAATATGGATACAACCACTATCCTTTGTCTAATGTCAATGTTTAAACAACTCATGGAGGAGCAAAAGAGTGCTATTATATATCATCTATGAAGTTGACAATCATGAAGGAGCAAAAGGACCTTATAACAAGAATCATCGATCGCGTCCCAGAGCGTGATTAATGAGTCCGCAAAGCGTAAGAGCCAGCAGCACTTACTAATGAGATGGTCTCGAGAAGTCCACTCCAACTTTCGAGAACTCTGTCATGAACTTTTCGAAATGGTTCTCACGACACAAGGAGGGGTTTTCCGAAGGCGAGAAACAGGTTTCGGAGAGTAACAAGGTTAGGCTAGTATGCGAGAGATTGGATTCAGTGACATTCGACGAGTGCCAGAGGTTGCCCACAGCAAATCACAACAAATGACCGGAAATTATGGGAATGACAAGCACTTCTGCAAGTGAAATGGTGAAGGTACAAAAGATGTTTACATGGTATGGAGTCCCGCACACCATTGTCAGTCAAAATGAAACCCAATTTACGTCCGTCGGAGCAATTCAAGATGATGCGCGAGGAAGGAGGAATGATGCACGTGAAAACTGCTTTCTACCACATGCAATCAAATGGGCAATCCGAACGTTTCTTTGACATACTAAAACAAGGTATCAAGACACTTGAGGGAGAGGAGAAGCCGTCGGAAGAGACGCTGAACGAGATCCTTCAAGCATACCGGATAACTCCTAACAATTGTTTGAACAGCACGACGCCAGCGGAAGTGTTTTTAAGAAAAAAAACTCCGCTTACGGTCAATACTACTATGTCTGATGAAAGAATCACTCACGCCACCGCATGAAGAAAATTGGAAGGAAATGATTGAGCAGAAGAAACAATGCTGTTCCGAAAAAATTTTTAGACGGCGAAGCAGTTAATGCTTAGGTATGTAAAGCGCCACAATGCATTTGGAAAGAAGTTATCATTACTACACGAATCGGCCAAGTCAACTATGAAGTTGAGCTGAGTGGAGGGATAACGGGGAAATACGCAAATTAGTTAAGTCGTGATACGAAAGCACCTCTGTGTTACAGAGACAAGCCGTTGCTGATATTGCTAGAGATGCACCAAATCAACAATGTATGGAAGCGACGAGAGTAACCACCCACGCACAGATGCTGCTGCTCTAGGACGACGAGGCCAATGCCACTACGACGCTCGAAGAGGATAAGAAGACCGGTGCAGAGATACCCATATACTTTCCCATAGCTCAATTTTCTGAACTTATGAGTTATATTATTACCAGTCGGATCGCCCAGCTAACGCCGGGCTCTCCTCCTTCTTATGTAGTGCCCGGCTACGCCGGGCATCCCCCTTTTTATGTAATTGGGACATAGATTGATACAAACAAACTGTCATTTCCTTCCGAACAATACAAAATGAAACTATTCCATTCTAATAATGACTAACACTTTTTATGACTAAGAATCTTTGTGACCGGAGTTCATACATCACAAAAACTTCGACCCACTCAAGAGAGTCAAACTTGGTGAGACGTTAGAAATTGCTTCACATTCGTGGAGAGATAAATTTTCTCACCTTACCTTGTCAACGAAAATAGCCTTACAGTCTTAAATACCTTGCAGAAGTATAACGGCATCTGGTCCATAATAATCATGCGACGCGTACTACTTTGAAACTTCCGTTTCACATGAAAAGTTATAATTCAGTACGAACCGTGCTTCCATTCGGTTCAGTGAGAATCGAATCCTCCCGCAAGAATCTTCTAGGAGAGTTCAAAAAACGCATCCTTTCAAACACTCTACCCAAATGCTCTTTTTGGGAGCATCTACGGTCAACACAATCAGTTCTGTAAGAACCAAGCACCATTTTCAATGGGCATCTACCTGGGGGGGGGGGGGGGGG
>UZAF01016356.1:37925-57717 GCA_900617895.1 Haemonchus placei | reverse complement strand
CGTAAAGAAGGAAATGTGAGAGCTTCATTGAGAGAATTGGTTTTCCATATCACTACCTTTATCGTAATCATAGACGCTTGCGGACGGACACACCGACATACCGACATACCGACATACCGACATACCGACAAACACCCAAACCGAGAAACCGACACACCAAGTTTCTGCTTTATAAACGAGAGAGATAAGTTGATTGGTAACTGCATTTTTTCAAATTGTATGGGTAGTAAATAGATTGTGTTGTACCCACCCTCTCTACTGGGGGAGATGTTGTGTGTATTGGTGGCTATGGTGGTAACCACTCAGGGTGATCTTATCCTTATGTTATTGCCGTCATAGAATCAAAGCCCGGTAAAGTGGCAGGTCATTTTCCCACTCTACTTCGCCTGTCTTATGATGAGTAGTCATATCTGTTCAACAGCAAGGCTACCACGACAACGGAGGATACAAAGATTACAAAGAAACCTACAAATTGGCAGATTGCGAATTTTATAAAGTAGGTTAATATTTCAATTTAGAACGAAGCAACGCTAGTTCACTGGTATATATGTGTAAAACTCACAACCAATAAACTATGAGGACATCTGGCAAAACACCGGTCACTTTATTGAAGCCCTAGATCTTGCTTGCTTACCTGACAAACAGATGCTTACAAAATCTCCACCTTGATTTTGCAGCAGAATGTGAGTTTAGCAACATTACCTCTCTAGTCAGCAACTTTTTATAAAATAAGATAAATAAAAGGCCAAAAACAAAAAGCCACATAAAGCTCACCTTATGCGCATGAACGGTACCAGCTTGCACCGGATACTCCTCCATGTGTGGTCCTCCCGCCACGTGTGACAAAAACGCCAATTCCTGCTCGTTTATGCCAAGTGAGTCTACATGGGGAATAATCTGAAGTAACAGATAGTTTTCGAGTATTTCTTCTACTGAACGCCAAAATTAGACCCTTTCAAGACACAACCCTCCAAAAATCAACTGCAAGATAGCCTCGACCGGAGAATTTCTATATGCTCATATGTCCATCTGCTCATTTCCATTAAAATTGTCAAGTATAAAAGCACGGGTCTAAGCAGTAAGGGTGCATTCGCATTAACAAAGAAAAAATTGATAAGAAGCGAAGGACGTATATTTTCTCGAGAAGTCACATCTCTTAGTTAAACTTGCTGTGTGTTTACAGCAACTAAAGGTGTATAGATGTCGTGCTAAAAATGTTAAACTTTGGGAGGCAACACATGAATGCTATGTGCCATTTCGCCAACAAAAGGCAAGTAGATGATGTAGAAGGAAAGCGCTGCTGGCCAATTCTGATGCTGATGTCGGTAGTCATTGAATAGATATATGGCATATTGTTCTTGAAAGGAAGAAATTACCCGATGAAGAATATCGAACATGAAGGTAGCATCGGCAAGACTCCCTAGTTCGAAATGAATCGGTGTCTAAAACAAGTACTCTTATGAGTATTATTGTAATGAGAAGAAGGTATCATCTGACAAACATCACCTTCGATGATATTTGAAGAAGATTTCGACGAATCATTCGCAATTTCTCGAGTCGCATTTCTTTATTCTAGATATATACTTCAAAAAAACAATGGCATGAATAAAATATACATAACACTGACTTGGAACTCTAAAGTGTGAATACCAGAAATGATTATGAGGTCCGGTTTGAATTGAGCGATTGCTTTAAAGAACATCTCCATCACAACGGTGCTTCCGCTGGAATGCGTGGAATAAGTTAATCTGCCTTCACTCAAATTCATTGTATGCAATAAGGGTTTGTTAAAGAATTTATTATAGCTATGTTAAGCTGCATGGAATATGAGGGTAACCGGACGAACAGAAGCAAGCATATGGAGACTTTATAAACATAAATTTATAGGTGCTATTAGTCACTTCTAAAAAGAACCTAAATGCATCGCGAATCAGTAAAACACAGTAACTATTCAAATGAAGAACATAGACGGTACCTGAAATGATCATGACTCGTGATGAATCGACTACTACTGGGAGCGATCCAATCGCCTAACGTTTCGCCTTGTTTGTACTCCAAAATGACGTGGAGTTCATCCTTAACATAGTTGTATTTCACGGCAGCAATCAAGCACATCTTTACATTTCATCGAAACTATATTGCATCGCAAGTTTTTGGCGTTTATCAATCCCGTCTGAGGGATGCGCCCCCGCACTCGACTTCCATTCAGAATCGTAGTGGCGTAATGGGTGCGTATGTGGCCTATACAATGACCTGTGCCGACCAGTCGATGTACAATTCAGTGCTTTTACTCTCCTAGTCCGGCACCAACAAACCGACTCCAGAGGGATGGAAGGCTTGGTTGGCCTGGGCGGATATCGATCCGGATCCGAGTCCCCAACCATGCGTGTGAGATAGTGCGTCACTTGCCACTACACCACCTCCGCCCTTCACATAAAACAGTTACGGTTTCACATAGCAAAACTAATTATTCGGGAATCTCAGCTTATCCAAAACTTATCAGAATTAATTTATTAATCTTTTGTCCCTCCATTTCTCAAGATAATCTGAAAAATATAGTATGCCTGCCTCTATGCCCCGACGATGCGATTTCGAGGAGGTTTTTGCTGTGTCATGCTTGGGCCTTCTCAAGAAGTTCGTCAAAGGCTCATAAGCTGTTGGAAGTGAAAGTCAGTTCATGCTAGTGATTATAAAATCAGACCGATCATCAGCTGTGTAGGAGGACCAATGGACCGTACTTACTGGTTCTTCAACAAAATTTTTGGTCAACTACTTCGATACGTACCCTCACACCTGCCTAACACCAATGAATTTCTTGATCGCCTGCGTTCATGTAGGCTTCGAGAAAACTACGTAGTAGAGTCGTTTAATGTAACTGCGCTTTATGCGAACGTCAACAACGACGAAGCTCTCCAAGCGGTCTCCGAAAGGCTGGACGAGCATGAAAAAGAAATTGTGATGACTTTGGATTGAGCAAGTTTCACATAATGGCTCTGATCAAGGAATACCTTAACTGTAATATTTTCAAGTTGAGCGGCCAGTACTTCTCCCAAAAGCGAGGACTTGCTATGGGTCAGCGGCTAGCACCGGTCTTACCAGGGAAGGATCCCAACTCGAAGTAGCCATTTGAAATGAGATCTATACTGCTAGACGTGTTTTTAGGCGCTGGATTCAAATCCGCTTTCCAAATCTGCCAAGCGATTCTCTGAACGGAGTCATATGGGTGGTTTTAGGTGACATTACATGAAAAAACTTAAATTACATGGAAGCAGCTTGCTCAACGGCGGCTTGGTGTAGTGGGAAGCGTGACGCTTCATGGGCAAGAGGCTAGGGTTCGAGTTTTGAGGGAGACCGGGTTTTTGTATTATATAGAATTTTTCCCTCCAGGACTAGGAAATACTTTCATGGTGATTTAATCACGTTTCATGACCTTTTAATGCTTTGCCGATACCTTCTCCTACCTGCCTACCTATCACCGAGTAGGAGATTCCTTCTGGGCAAAATTTGGAGGTCCGGGCGAGTCAAACGCATATGATGAGCAATGATGTTGCTAGAGTGGGTGTTGATGCTGGAGGGTGCGATGGTGCGTAGCAGCTCCGGACTCACCAACTCCGGTACTGTTGACAGTGGACTCGTGGACATCATTCAAAGATCAGAAAGCTATTCAGTGCGTCTTACCTCCACAAAAGCAGGTGAAGGGAATAACACCCTATTCGAGGCTACCACGAGGCTAATACAGCCGATAGAAGCTCATTCCTTATTTCCTTCTAGAGATATGGTTAAACGCACCACCTCATATGTAATAGCTCATGATCTCAACTTTTACGTGTACACACGAGACCCCATTCTTTGCTTACTATCGCCTGTCTATTTTCAGTTATAGGCGATGGGATTTAGAAAATTTCTCTTTTATTCATGGTATGCCGCCGGCTACTTGAGCACTCACCCGGGTGATTNCATGTAATGTCACCTAGAACCACTCTTATAACTCCGTTCAGAGAATCGCTTGGCAGATTTGGAAAGCGGATTTGAATTCAGCGCCCTAAAACACCTCTAGCAGTATAGATCTCATTTCAAATGGCCACTTCGAGTTGGGATCCTTCCCTGGTTAGCTATCTACTTCATGAGCAGGATAGAAAGGCCAGTTATGGCGCGCATGCCCATTATGTACTGTCGGTACATAGATAACTGCTGCGTAATTACATCAACGCAGAAAGAGATGGATGTATTGATTGGTATTGAAGACATCCTCAACCGAAAGTCACAGCATATCAGGTTCACCAAAGAAGTTCCGCACAAAGGCTGGCTTCCTTATCTGAACACGCAGATAAAAATTTTCCGGTGGAAGGTATCATGTGAAGTGGTATCGGAAAAACAGCCCGTAGAACATCTTACTTCACGCTAAGCCTGCTCTTAATGAAGCTTTGAAAGTGCAGTAGTTCGTAACATGTACAGAACAGCCACAGGAGTGTATACAGGCGAGGTGGAACGAGAGGAGCCACCATGCATGCAGTAGTATGCGAGATCGCAAACTGGAATGGCTATGGAACACAAACAGTTGGTCAGGCTCAAAAGCGCATTGGCTGAGGATGCCGTGAAGATGTGATGCATCTCCGGCTTCCATTTATATCGTATAAAGTCTGCGCAGAAATTCGACAATGCATTGCTCGAGCGGATCTGGCGAATGATGTTGTCTTGGTAAACTACCGACGGACTATATGAAACGTCATCTTATCCGCAATAGACTTTAAGATCGTGCATGTTCTACGAATAACTGCGTTCGTTATTTGTCGTTATTTGGAAAAGACGGGGATTGAAACAACGAGGAACGGTATACCAACTTCAGTGCTCAGCCTACGACTTAATAGATAGGTGAGACGGGAAGGATGATAGGCATATTTGCAAAAGAACATCTAGCACGTGGAAGGCGTGAAAGCCTCTTTACATCACTTGGGAAGCATCGACTAGAAGTACATCAAGGCAATGATTTTGATAACAAACGCAAAATCCTAGCCTAAGAGAATGAGATCGGTGCTAGAAAGATATTGGAAGCGTTCCACATCCACGAGAGAAATCCCGAGCTGAACAACCAATAAGAGCGAATTGCCATAACAGGCGAATTTCTGCCATTCATGCCTTTTTGTGGGCTTTGAGAACACCGCGCAACTCTTTTCCAACGTCCGTCAATGGTGTCTCATTGGTCCCTGTTTGTTCACGAAATCGAGTTGGACGTCAACGTTGGTGGAACCGCAGAAGGTTGGTTTCTCGGTTGGGATCTTTTGGTGTTCAGGTTACTGGGAGCTGTTGCAACTGGGCTAGCGTGTTTGGGCGCTTGGTTGGCTAAGTCACAGATCGGGAGCTCCGAACTGCTTTCAGGTCCTGTAGACGACGATTTGCCGAAACGTCGACCAATGAAGCGATTTCTGCCATAACAAATCTGTACGGCAAAACAGTGTAAAACCACCCACGAGTCTAGCAGAGCCTGCAAAATCTAACCCATTCCTACATGCTCAGTGGAGAATTCGCGGCTGTTAACAGCTTCGACGAAGATGCGTGCATTTATGTTGCGCGCTGGTGAGTACACTTGAGTTCGTCTCCTGTGGAAGCACAGCAGAACTAGCTCATTTTCACTAAAAGTTGGGTTCTGGATTTGATAACGCCATACCTCATTGAACCGTCACAGCACGCAATTTCTAAACCCCTAAGACTCTGACTGAATTACTAGTAGAGCAAAAAGCCCGTACGGAAACCTGTAGAAAAACCGAGTCGGACACCTTCCGATGTCAGGAAGGCACTGCAAGTGGGGAGAGGTTGTAGCCACACAGAAAAGCAAAGAAGTGACTGACTTAGTGGAATGACAAAAACAAAACCTACTTGTAATTGGCGTGACATGATCTGTAAAAAAGCCAACCCAATAGGACCGGTGGCGGTAGACGATTGCAATCTCTCGCAGGGAAACGTTGACCTTTCCGATCAAATATGTTCATATGTCTTTCATGATTTCCTCCGACTGACTAGGACTCGCTACGTTCGAATGTTGTGAACCTCACCACTGTCCTGCACATATTTCCTTTGAGCACCGAGGTTGCAGAGGATACCGATGACTCCCTCCACTCCGCGTTTATTCAAGCTTTTACAGCTTGATCACGCTACCGTCAGCGGCTAAGTCACTTCCCAGAAAAAAAAGTCCTGTACTCTTTGACAGCTTCCCCAAGACTGTCTACGATTGACTCCGTGCACTCTTTAGAACTGTGAAACTTGGTCTTCTTCACGTCTAGCCCTTTTTTCGCCGCTACTTTCCGCCATTTCTGCAGCTTGTGCTACAGTTCTTCTTTGCAGTCCGCTACCAGAGCAATGTCATCAGCGTGGAGGATGATTTCTAGTGGCTATCCGGAAGCCTACTTGAGATCACATCCAGTGTGAGTAGAAGAGGAACGGGCTCAGAGCTGATCGCTGGTGTACCCCAACCGTGACGCTTATGGCCTCGGTTAGGTCGTGTGGAGTGCGTACGGCTATCGTAGATCCATCGTACATGTCCTTCACCAAGGAGAACAGGCATTCCGGAGCGTTTCGCTCTCGGAGCGTTTCCAGAGGAGACGGTCAAAAGCTTTGCCTACGTCGAGAAAGGCTAAGTAGCACGGCCTAAGCTTTTCTCGATACCTCTCCATCACTTGTCTAGCTGTAAAGTAGCATCCGTGTTGATCTTACTGATATAAAGCCGAACGGCTCTTGTGAGATTTGTACGAGTTCCCACAATCACGAGTCAACTAACCGCTCGTACGGTTTCATTGAGGGCAGTAAGCCTGAACCCCCTCCCCCATACTTGGAACACTCCGTCTCGTCTCCTTTATTTTGGATACGGGAACGACTGCTGCTTCTCTAGGCATCTGGAATTCTTCCTTCAATGGTCACACTGTGCAGGACCAGGTGAGCCACTTGATACCGTGCTCTCCGAGCGGCTTCCATAGCTCGATTTGTACATGATCTCCGGTTCAGCTGCTTTCCAACCTTCACCTTTAATGTTGCTCTCCGCACCTCATCCTCTGTCCAGAGTGCGATTTGGGACCAGCCGTCGCCTCTACTTGGAGGCTGTTCTTGCGGTCTAATTCTTCACTTAGAAGCCTGTCGAAGTATTCATTGTGCCTACGCCCGACCTCAACAGGCTTGCTGATAATAACATCCTCGCTGTACTTGACGGACATCACTACACCGATGTCTTGAGAAGCATGTTCCACCATCGCGTTTCTCGTACAAGGCGTCCCTTCCCGCCTTCTTTGCTTTCGCTACAGTAGCCTGTGCAAACCTCTTGGAAGCTCTGTAGGCAGCGAGGTCTAGTGGAGCTCGCGTCTTTTGCCAGCGCTGAAGGCCGCTTTCTTCTGCATCACAACTCGCTGAAATTCATCGTCCCAGAACCAGGCTTCCTTATCTCCTCGGAATTCATCATGAGTCTTCACAGGCGTTTCCCTCACACACTGTAGAAAGATTTTACAGTGTTACACCTGCTCTGTTGGGTCGGTCCTTCATGATATGGGAGGCCAGCTTTCAGTATGTTCCGTTTGAGTTCCTCTCTTTCGGCTTGGTGCATCTTCCACCATCAGATCGTCCGCTTCGTTTTGGACTTTGCTTTCTTTGGGAGTTCGATGGGCATGTCCGCAAGGTGCCTGGCTGCGGAGCATTTCTCCGTCGGGCAGTACCTTAATATCCTTTACAGTTTTTGAAACGATCTTCTTATGGCATTGTCCTATTTCCGTTTCTTTTCCTCCACTGATGTAGGTGACCTTCTGAGTCGTCTTTGCGCAAAATATAAAGATGATAACTTTTCCTGATAGCACGCGACATACTTCACGGGACTTCTGTTGTTAAGGTTCTAAACATGTTACGGACTGCGTTCCCTGCGGCTAAACCGCATAGCTTCATTTTAAAGGGAATTGTAAGTCTCCCTCAGAGCAGTCAGTGGCTGTTTCAAGCACTGCCGCAGCATCCCGTGCCCAGTCTTGTCGGACACCTAGTTGTAATGCAAGCCGCAGGATAGTTCAATTTGTATTGCGAAAGAAATTGCGGCATCCATAGAATAAATCCACATCGCTTAAGTAAATGGTATGTTCAAGGTTCTGAGTTCGAGAGATGCCCTTCTGGAGCATGGCCAATTCTGAGCAAAAATTCTGTGCTCCGTTCAAAAAGTTTAAACCTGTTTCAACGTCGATTTCCAGCTTTTGTTAAGTTCCGATGTCACTGATGCGTGATAGTCCAAGCCACCATCTACGCTGACATACTTCTTCTATATAACTTCTATTTTGCCTCTGATGTTTTTGTGTAACAGATCAACTNGTTGGGACCTAAATCTGGTTCCACTTTTGTGCAAGGAAATCCTACACACTAACTTTGTAGGGTAGATGATCGATTTGCTAATCAGTGATGAATTCTTCGTGAACGAATTTCATTGCAAACCTACGTCTCTATGCAGAAACTTGTGACAGAACATAGTTTGCTTTTCACATACAGCAAACTCTGTGGTTTGCTAAGGATCATCGCTAGCACCAAACGTAGTGAGCATCAAGAAGTATGGTTTATTGTTATCGAGAAATGATTTACATAGACCGAACGGTCACTAATCCTAATCATCGAATAAATGATTCAATTAACTTGGCTATCTGTTCAAAGAGAGGAATGAGATCCTTTCGATCAAGTTCAAAAAATGGTGAAGCAGAAGGAAGCATACCAACAACTGCAACTTCAAAAGCCTCGAGCTCTAAAAGGCATGAACGTCTACGTATGCCACAAAAACTCACCATGACACAGATTTGGAAATGAATGCTGCGCCCGGAGGCTCAAAAAGTGGAGAGGCAGGCTATAGCACAGCAAAAAGATACTCGAGACACAACAGTTTTTAGTGTTTAAAAAGAGCTATGGCGATGTTATTGGGAAGCAAGCATAATCGAGGAAAAGGGAGGCAAATTCTATACCCTTCGAACAGAGAGAACTTCACTGAGAACTCGAAACATCAAGTTCGAGAAGAGGCTGGTCTGATTAGAATACCAAATGAAGCAAGATAAAGGTTCAGAAAGTACGGGATCACGAAGGAAGGACATAGTGCAAGGCGAAGAGGTATGACGATTTCATCACCTTATACAAGAGAGACGTGATGAATAACATCATATAATTCCCGAAAAGGGCTAGACGCAGTGGGCTTTAGGACCTAATAGAGCACCAAAGAGATTAAATTTTTTAGCTCTAAGAAGGGAGATCAAAAAGATCGTGAACTCGATGTTATAGAATCAGGTAGTCGAATAGCTCAGAGCCCGATAAAGCAAGACTCGATTAGAGAAGGCAGGGGCTATTGGCCCAACACGGTTTTCCAGCTCATTCTGCGTTAACTTATCTGGGTTGGTATTGTTATGGGCATAGCCGATCGCAGCCGGCTCTCTATGTGAACTGTCGATATAAGCTTTGAGTCTTGAAAGTCGAAAACACCACATCATATGGCTAGGTGTCAATAATTTTCTCAAGAGATAGAAGCTAGTGTTTCACCGTTCCGAGCTCCAGAACCATGCCGAGCTCCTCTTTCCATTGCTCAGCGGTAGAATGGTGAAAGTCGAGTGTAGCCGCCGATTTAGTGGTGGTTGCATATGGGTCAGCTTTACTGCTCCCATTAGGGCGTCGATATTCACGCCCATGGCCGACCCGAGAGCTCCGAATCAGCCCCATAGTGGTCCCCACCCTTTTCTTGGTGGATCCTGCCGCACATCTTACATGAGATTACCTCTAGTGAATTGGCTATATTTTTCTTGAAATTAGTATGGTGATGAGAAGACGAGCGTGGCAAAAATGTACCGGAACAGCATCACACATGCGGGTCATAATGTTGTGCACCAAGGTTTGGAAACTCGAAACTGCACACCATCTACACCTAGTAAGTAAAAAGGACTATCAATATTAATAGGCAGGGCAGGAAGGAGGCAAGATGTGAAGGGTTCACCTCATAATAAAGTGCCTTTGACCAGGTCCTATCTGCACTCACCACTCATTCTTTGTCAACTTACTGTACCATCTCGTCTTACCGAATGAAACATACCTAATAGTCAAAATCACATCGTAAGTACTGAAGACGTTAGAATTTTGATTGCTGTAGGGCTCTTGCTTTACGAGGCCCTTGTCAGCTCTTTTTTTGTTGTTATCACTTTCTGTCATCGAGTATCTACGATCCTGTCACAACCTTCATCACTTATCAAAATGCCAAGGTTTCATAGTTAGCATACAGTGGGTTATGACCCTAGTTGCTCTTACCTTCTATGCGTGTCTAGCAGTCCCTATCAGTTGTTGACAGTCCTTGTCACCAATCATCTACATCCCTTCACATCTCACGTCACCTACCAAAGTGCCAGGCTTCCCCGTTCTCTCAAAATGAGTGACAAATTCTGTGGCTTCTTTTGCCCTTTAAGGCTCCTACGATTCTTTTCAGAAGTTGTCACTATTACCATCGTGTTCCCATCCTGCCACCTGTGACACTTGCAATCTAGAATGCTTTAGATCAAGGGGGACAGGAGCTATAATTTTCCGGTTGAACAAAAACGCCGACAAACCAAGAGGCACGGATTGTTCATAATAAGATAGATAACTAAATTGAAAGAAACGACAAACGCTGGGAGAATAAATGCATCGCAAGGAATTCAAATCTCTCGCTCTTGCTCTTTGCAGCCGAAAAATGTTCATGCGAATCCGCCTTCCTCTTCCGAAGTGTATTGAAGAAGTGACGCCTTTCTTGTATCATATGTTCAGTAGAAACCCGCCCCGATTTATTCGTTAGTATAATCATGAGCCTCACCTTTGTGATCCGAGTTGAATTTGTTCTTCTAACTGAAGGATTCAATAGTGCTTGACTTCTTGGACCGATTGGACCAACCAAGTAGACCTACAAAATTAACAAAAATAATTAAAAGAGTGGAAGTAGGAAATCGGATGAGTTCGTGCCCACTTCAGTGCTGGGGAAGCCGGATGCTATTCGTTCTGCCATTAGAGCAGCATTACCTCCAATATGGTATTGAGCTCTAGGAATGGCTGACTCAACTTGTCGGACCACCGTCTCGAATGTGCTCTCAGAAGACATGTATCTGAAAGATAAACGCACTTCTTGAAAAACTACAGCAGCACAAAACTGCTTTTCCTCGAGCTCCTACACGCTTTCAGGCCTTTACTTTATGTTTATTTTACTCCGTTGCATTAGAACACTTTCAAGCACTATCAAAATAAGCGGCGCCTTTTCTTCTCCGCGCACTAGCGGTGAGTGTTGAATAAGAGCGGTCTCCAAACCCCTTCAACTACATTTTCACCAAATTTTGAATTTCCGCCGAATTTTGGAAATTTGCCCTTGAGCGTGAGTGGAAAATGTTAACCTGGATCTAGACCATCAAAGTTCTATAGCGGTAGAGGCGGCATGTATAGCGGTAGAGGCGGCATGATCAAAATGCTCACTGTAGTTGGAAGGAATAGACTCCAGCCATAAGGGCTGAGTGTTAGCGAAAATCGTTAATTTGCACAGGGGGCGTTCAAACTCGCAAAGGATGCTGGAGGCAGAGTGCGGTCGAGCTGAAAAGAGAGGGAAGAACCAAGTTACTCAAACACACATGAGCTGAGTAAGAATGCGCTCATGACAGGAGAGGCGTGCATAAAGTGTGTCGGGTGTGTGTGTGTTCGACCGGAAATTTGTACCTCTTGTTCCCCTGTACGGGATCGCCCAAACTTGGAAGGGACGCAGACGACGGGCAACGTTACACGAAAAGATCTCGGCAATAGCCGAGCGATCTTACTGGCAATAAATGAAAGTTTCGCTCCGTTGGTTCACACCAACCACCAGGCAAATGCAAAACAGAACTAAGTAGGCGGCTCTAAATTCCCACGGTAAGTGCCTGCGTGGAAGGCGACAAGCCAGAATAAGGGGAACAAAGAATCTTGCCATTGGTGAAGAAGCCTACTACTGCATTAGTCTTATCCGAGCTCTAGTACCCTTTAGCCACGGCTAACATATCGCTTTGAGATATTAGATGTCTCCAGCTGCTTTCATGAGGGTGAGGCGGACCGAAGCTTCACGACCTTCAGATGTCCAGGAGACCATTATTCAGAATATCGACATTGATGAGTCTAGAACCGCTAAGCAGGATCTCACACACTCAAACATCAATTGCTTGATCAACATATGCATTTTACTCACATAAAATCCATTTTACGGTAACTCTCAGTGCTTCTTATTGAGTGAGGTTAGGTGACGTGTGTAATACAGAAGGTTTTATGATTGATCCGGCCTTTATTATAAAAAGCATTTAGTCAGGTGGTCATCAGCAAAAGTGCAACGAATAACGGTGAAGGAATGGGCGTCGGCAAAACTGACTACATTACCCCATCTACTCTTATCGCACCTTTTGAAGTTCACGATCGTTGAGTTTGCTTTTCCATCAAGATCGAATGAACTATAAAAATAGTACGACATTGCCCTCGGACAGATAAAGAATCACCACAAAATCAAAAATGTCGTGGAACGCGATGAAATGGATGAGGAAATTTCAGGTCTCAGAAAAAGTTCTCTCGAATGTCGAATATCCGCTCCCACATAAAATATGCGTTGATGAAGTTTCATTCAAAGAGCCGCTATATAAAGTTGGTGAGCAACCGAGGATACATTTTCAATCCATATGATCTCTTGGTCTAGGGACCGTTCCCTAGACCAAAATATCTGGTCTGACTTGCTATTTTGACTGTAGATGGGAAGGAAGAGTCCTGAACTTTAACACCTGTCTCAGAAGCTGCTACTTCATCAGCTGCCATCTAAAAGAGTTGCGATACTTATGAGCATAAGTTGTTTGTCAACATTTTTCAATGATGGCTGCGACAGGCAATGGCTTCTATAAGCTGTATATTTCAAAATTTCAGAGAACGGGGCATTACTATGCAATAGCTGTACCGGAGACGCAACCGACTAAACGGCTTCAATACTCTAATGCTCCTTATCACTTTACATCAATCACACGCCCACACAATGCTGCTGTTGATGAATGATAGCTTGTCTAGAGCCTCGTATTTCCTCGCAGATGACGAATTTTCGCCACGATTTCACGGAATCGGGTGTCGAACACTTTTTGTTGCCACTGAAGTTGGACGTATGGCAAAAGAGCGATTCTTCTAGAACAATAAACGTTTGGTAAGCACTATAACTGCATGCAATATAGCAAATTTCTTATCCTCGTATCATATTGGCTTTCATGAGCCTGATCATTGTAACACAACACATCTAACAAGGATGTGGAGAGCAGCAAAACGGCGCACTATGCTCAAAAATCAATGCTCAAGCATCAAGCATTCACAAGCGGCCAAGTTTTCTTTTCCTTTTACTGATAGTGGCGAGGACAAAAGCACTCACTGTAGATCAACTTCCTCTACCTATTTATTGCATCCACTAATACGATTCTGGATAGAACTCTGAAGCTCAAGCTTATCTCAAAATATAATTGATCTGAGCCGAAAACGTTTATATGTTCATCCTTCTAAATATTAATTTTTCAACTCATCATCTGTTTCTCTATCCTCTCACTTTTACAAGTTGCAGCGTTGATGTTATTCTCTAACGGAACAGCTCGTTAAAAATTTTCCGACACGTACTTCATAAAATCCCTTATCAAGCTTCCCCTTCGTTCCACTTCACTCTCCAGAGGCAGCCTACACAAACCTCACGAACACACCTTACACCTCAATGCTGCAGTGGTAATCTTGCCAAAGGCCCATAGTCAGCTCTTATTGGTTGTTTTCACTTCTTACCGCCAGTTATCTGAGACGACGCCATATCAAAGCTCTACCCCGGGGGCAATTGCGCCCATTTTAAAGCTAACCATGGAGGGGTAGCACTACTTTTCCCCGAATTCCCACGGTAGTGCTTCCGCGGCTGCCACCGTATCCGTCCACTGTTTTTTCCGGAACGTGGCGAGCGCGACGCGGTCTCGGATAGACCATTCCTACTAGAAGTTGTTCCAACCTCATATCAAGCTTCGAATGAAGACCTAAGTAGAATAGACCCGGAGCAACAGATTTTATGAGTTTCCGATCCGACTTATAAGCATGTCTACGCATCCGACATATGTACATAAAATATGAATGTTCAAAACATACCCTCACATGAATATACAGCTTACGGGGTTATTTATTTAGGACACTTTCGTTATTCACGTTCATGAATTATTGAGTTGATATACCCTTCGATTACGTAGATTAGACTTGTTTAATAAGCCACCTGATGATGCCCATTGGTCACAATTTACAGCCACGGATAAAGAGCTCCCTCCTAAAAAGCTGCCCCTGGAAACATTGATCCACAACGGAGCTCTGGCTTGAGAAAAAACACTGTCCAAATACAGAACACAGAAAGTAGCCATTATAGAACGATCCAATATCCTAATGTAGGTATTCACATTTTTGATAAACAGTATACCTACCTTTCAGCGGGTGCCCCTCTTTGGAAGAAATGCACAAAGGTTTCATGTAGATCACTGAGAGATTCGAGATTTTCGTGATCCTTGCCTTTCTCACAAGTTGTGTTCAAATTTTCGATAATTTGAGTCCCAGAAACAATGACGTCTACGTTGCAATTGAATCTGAAATTGTTCACTTCCGAAAAATCTGAGAAATGTCAGCGACGGTCTACCGAAGAGAATAGATAGATTAAAAGAGAAATAGACTCTAAAAAACGGTCCTGTCTCCTGAAAACGTCGATTTTTTGCTGATTCGAGCATGCACCTTGTGATAATGTTTTCATCAATTGCACTCTATTCTGATTTTACTCCATCTGACCTTTTCAACCACTATTAGTCGCGTTGAGTCCTACACTTTCGCATTGGAGTGCTCGAAAATTATTGAACCACGTCATTTAGAAGGAGCAAAGAAGATAGCAAGTTGGTATTCTAATGATACGTCAAGCACTCTGCTTATGTCAGCGATCCATCCCCAGCCTCCAAGTGACACCTGAGCACCAAACCATTTTTTTTTTCACCAAGTGTAAGATGTTTTTTGAGTCCGCTCTGGTAGTCGACCAGTTATCAATTGCTTTGACACCTACCTCCCGTTGACCAAAAGTCGCATCCTAGTAAGTCTGGCAAATGTGACGTAGAATTGAACATTTCCGTTAGAAATTTGCTGTACAATTGTAGCTGTGTGGGATTTGGCGTGGTCATGAGCGATTATGGACTCCTCGTGTGTGCTGCCACTTAGTTGGAAGGATCACTAGGGAGAGGCAGCTAGAATCTGAGACTTCCTGCACAAAAGAAGGACTAGTTGGCAGTCCATACTTTCAACGTACAAACGTCTGCATCGGAATCGCGTATCGAAGAGCTGATGATGCATGTTTGAAAGACCAAGTACGACGTCGTCGGATTGACCGAGACGAGAAGGATTGCCTGTTGCACGTCAGATAGGAGAAAAACCGTTCTCTGAAACGTGCAACACCAAAGGAGTCAGCGGAACAGGACTGCTTCTCAGGACCATTCGGCCACGGACATCGACTGGCACGAAAGTTCACAACACGCATCGGAAGACTGTGATTGAGAAGATGTGGCGTAACCCCCGCTCCAACAACCTCCATCGTATAAACAACATCAAGCCATGAAGAATAATAGAGTTTTATAAGAATCTGGAAAAGTTCTAAAAGGAACACCATCAGGATCATCGCGAGTGGCTTCAAAAGGAGGGATGTAGTTTTTTACGTCAAGACACACGGGACAGAACAGAATAAGCGGAGAGTTTATCATACCAACCCACAACATTCATGGTGATTCGCAGTTTCTGAAGTTCCTTTACATACGATGGACTTGGGAGCCACCTGGAGGACGATTTCGCAATGAAATGGATCTTATCATCTTAAAGACACGGTTCACAATAAAAATGTTTACGGAGTTCTTCCCTCAGAAATACTCAGTGGCCCCCATGGGTGGTAGAAGGGACCCTCTCGCTCCCAAAATCTCGACGGTCAGAACATAGTGGAAGCCTTGCATTAATGTTATAAGACTTTTTTAAAACCTGCTGCCAAGATGTTAAACAAGTTCTTATCAATTTACGTTCCGGCGTAATCGCCTTCTTCAGAGCCTGAAAACCTGTGTATTATCATTATCCATCCTTCATTCAACATATAAACTTCAGAAAACCGGTTCTCTAGACTAAATGTCTCCAAACGGGCATGATAGCCCTAAACATGTTCAACCCACCTCTAGGAACAACCGGTCGTTTGGTCGACCGCCGCTAAACTGACCCATAGGCACTTGGGGTAGCTTTGGATGATATGCCCTATCCCTCTCGCCGTGATACTGGGGGTAAAAAAAGCCCAAAGAGGTCAGAGAAAGGCGCGAGTTCATTTCCTCCTTCCTATAAGTGGAAGCCCTGTCTGTCTTGAGTGACTTTCCCGCCTCTCGATCGATGTCACGTCAGACGAGTGCCGAGGCAATACAGATTGTAATTATTCATTCTAGGACCCACACATAGTCAGTTGGTCGCCGAGTGATGAGGCAATGTTTTTCTCCCATTCTTATTTCCTCTGTTATTCTTTTTGCTGCCGCGATCAATTTTTTAATTTCTTACCCCAAAAGGCTGAAAAGGGTGGGCTATTTTTGCTGTAGCTAGGGTTTTTTGTTTGCTTATGGTCATAAGTAGATGAATTTTTGCTTACCGTAGTCAGTTATTTGCACCAGGACCCACACGCACGCAGTTACGCAATGGGCGTAGCCCGTCCAAACGCCCCACTCTTCTTCCTTCTTCTGGCCTCATTCTCCTCCGGCCCCCTTTTTGGCAATTTTTCGAAGCCTTTTTTCACTTCGGAAACACCGATCCAAGCAGTTCCTTCGCCTCCATCGCACTATTGTCCATCTTGTCTCCAACCTTTCGTCATAGTCTGAGTTATCCGAAATTATCGTGAACTGTGCCCTTAAGTCGAAAACATGCCCGACGACTTCGCTGTTTTCACGAATTTCTACATGGAATCGAAAGATCGTTTCCTCCGCACTATTTTCTGTTTTTCAGTGAAGCCGTCAACGCGAATCTCCTCGTTTTCTTTGCGAGTTTATGGGAAGATTTCGCTACCGACAACATCGATGAGGAACACAACCGACTTGTCGAACATCTTTATAATAGTTGGGAACCAGGGAGTCCACAAGTGATCTAAAGACTATCTCTTCGATGGCTCCCAAGCTGATAACTTGGCGTGGAGCCGCCTGATCTAAAAGTAAGGTGTCCAAACATGTGAAGCTATGCAGTGAAGCGATAAAGTCATCGACGACTTCTACTCGGATTTCTCACAAGGAAGGAGTTGCAGAATCGATCGTCACTTGAGTAGAGACCTAGGTATATCGATATGGTTTGCAATGCTATTTGTCAAATTTAGAAATCAAAACTGTCAAATGACTCTACCAAAAAAGTTGTGAGCGCTCAAAGTTTGCCTGCTTGTAGCATGGAGAAGTAGTGCCAATTGAAATACAGTTGCCCGCAACGACTGAACGGTCCCCGACGCGCAGTGGCAATGCGCGACCTCTTCAGGCGAACCATGTGTATCAACGGTTTTTTGTTACTAATTCAAATTATTTGTGTCGACTATTTTTGCAGACTGACACAAAAAACTACACACACTGTGTGCAAACGAAACTGTGTGGACGAAAGCAACTTTCGATTAGTGTAACTCTGCCAGATAGCTCGATGGAATTTATACAATATCAAGAGAGGACCATAACCGTACTGCACCGTAGACAGCTGACAGAAATTCGAAAGAGAGGCCGATAGATATGGCATTTTTATTCAAAGGTGCCGACCACACGCAAGTCACAACAATCTATCCTGGTACTTCAAAGAAGGAACGCAGTTTTGAAAGGATCACCATGAACATGCTGTGCAACGCGATTCCACACTTTCCTCTAACCAGGGAAGGATTCCAAGTCGAAGTGGCCGTTTGGAATGTATTCGGATGCTCATCTCAAATTTGCTTCCTAATTTTGCCGACATTCTCTGAATGGAGTTATGAGGTGTTTCGTGACAGCTTAACGTAAGAAAACTTAAGTTTCATGGATACACAAAATCGTTCAATGGGGGTTTGGAGTAGTGGTAAATGACTCTTCAAGTGCGAGAGACCAGGGCTTGGGTTTTGTGGGGGTGAGAATTTTGGATTAGATGAATTTTTCTCCTGTAGCCTATCCTATCCTTTTATGTTGATTTTATTGCATTTTACAACTTTTTTATGATTGTGGTGACACCTTCCTTACCCCGAACATGCAATATCGCTCCAATTCTTTTGCATTTCTGTATTATACTTCCTATACTCACAGTGGGGCGAATGCGGTGTGGTGGCAGATGGAAAGCTAATATACACGGATGGTCAGTAGATGGAACTCCGTATCGATTATCAACTATTAGGCTAACCAGTCCTTCATTCCATCGGGGTCGGTTATTTGGTACCACGCTCGTCTGGGGTCGAAAGCACTGACGTATACATTGCCTAGTTATCGCAAGTTATACCATACGCCGTATATGCATTCTAAGCCACTATGAACGGGAATCGAGCACGGGGCGCTTTCTAAAGGCTTAATCGACCAGCGACAAAGTTTTGATCCTCTTTATCCTCTACATTCACGATGGAATTCTGGAACAATATGCACAGTCTTTTCAATCTGTGGCCTCGAGAGGCTCGAATGGTAACAACTACATATTCTTTCACTACTACACCTTGAGTTTTCGTTGATGGCCCCTAGTCAAGAGTCCTCACGGGCTCTAGAGTGAGTACGATCGTGCATGGCGACTTCGAAACCATCGAGACCAATGCTGCCGATAGTGGATTTTGGACATCATTTAAGAATCATGAAGCTGTTTAGTCCGCTTTACCTCCACAAGGGCACGTAGAGGTAATGAGCATTCATGCTTCTACATAGAGGCTAGTACAGCCAGACATTGCTCACTTCTTGCTGCCGTTCAAGTGTATGATCATCTCCTCACACGTAACAGCTGACGATCTCAACCTGTGCTCATACACTTGTGGCGTGGCATACTACCTCACAAAAGTCAACTTTTAGTTTTGGGCTGTCAGATTCAGAAGCTTCCCCTTTTACTCATGACACGTCGCCGGTTAATTAAACACTCACCAGGGTCAACTCGAGACGCCTACGCAATTCTGTCCTTCTGACTCGGTAAGTGACTGTAAAGCAACACGACATAATCTTTTCTTTAACAACACGAAATAATCTCTAAACATAAATCTTTTTTTATTACTTGTTGCAATTGTGAGAAACGGTTTTGTTCCCTAACATTTCGTGCAACACATATATCTGTGAAGAGATACTTACTGGTGATCCTACTATGAATATAGCGTGTACAAATATGCAAAAAACTTGAAGCGATATCGCACGTTCGGGGTAAGAAAGGTGTCACTACAATCCTTACTATATATAAACCACAAATGTCCGTTTTTCTGTATGTTCGTATGTTTGTATGTCTGTTTCACTGTAACTATCTTATCACTATCACTGTATATAGGGCGTCGAAACACGTGGAACACCTCAGACAGGTTGGAACAAGTGGGGACTGGGGATGAACAAGTGGAAAATGAGCCAAACTCCTTGGGTACACGTGATCTAAGCTAGGCTCCGCCCACTAGGGGCGGGGCTTGCAAGAATAGTGTAGTTCGCGACAAATCTCTAACTCCTTTTCTCCTGAGCGTAGAGTACTCAAATTTAGCAGAGATGTAGGTGGCAAGATGAGAACACTAACGGTAGGCGACAGGTGTGGACTC